>PJEM01012430.1:0-47126 GCA_004023845.1 Helogale parvula | reverse complement strand
CTTACCAAGTGCCCTTAGAAAGGGCAAAAAACCCCAACAAAAAACAGTGGACTCAAAGGGCTCATGGGGCACCATACCTGTGTTTCTTGTTGCTCCTGAGTGCCATCAGAAGTTAATGTTGGATCCCATGGGGAGCATGGGTGGCTCAGTCAGTTAAGCATCTGACTCTTGATTTCTGCTTATGTCATGATCTCATGGTTCATGGGTTTGAGCCCCACATCAGATTCTGTGCTAACAGTGTGGAGCCTGCTTTGGATTCTCTCTCTCCCTCTCTCTTCCCCTACCCTGCTCATGTTCTCTCTCTCTCTCTCTCTCTCTCTCTCTCTCAAAATAAATAAATAAACATAAAACAACTAAAACTAAAAACTAAAAAAATAAGAAGTTCACCAAATTGCTACCACCAAATTGGTTAAGAAACAAAATTCAATTGAGTAAATTTTAAGATTGAATTTATTAAATGATTCCTGAATTGGGCAGCATCCTATCTAGCAAGTAGAGAGGAGTTTTCTTATGTTGTTACTAGAGAGTTTTCTAAAAAGATTTATAGTTACTGTAAGACCTATATAACACAGTAGAAAAACATTTTGGGGAGGAAAGAAATGGCCCTGGATTTGAACGTATTGAATTTGTGGAACAGTCAGGACATTCATAGAAATGTTCAGAATATGTAAATCTTTGTCAGGCTGGTGATATTGACACCTATACGTGTATGTCACATATGGAGGGTGTTTACAGAGTAGATAAGAATCCTGTCACTATCACATTAAAGGTATGAATACTCATTTATCTGTCCTTTATGTATGAAATCTAGTTATTTTTCTCTTACTACTTAATTCATCATTCCTTATCACTTTACCATGTTCTATTTTTCTTCATGGTACTTATCCCCATGTAACATGTCTATTATTATTTTATCTAACTCCACATTGACTCCATAAGATTAGATACTTCACTGAGAATTTTCCTGTAGTATCTACAATACGTTGGATAGTACCATACAGACTATACTATAGAAAACAAAACAAAACAAAATAAAAAAAACCAACCAAACAAAAAACCCACCAAAATATCAGTGGCTTAACATAATAAAGAAATCTTTTTCACTGTCATACTCTGAAGAAGGGTAGGAAGATCCCTTCAGTCTTGGCAGATCTAAGCATCTGAACACACAGACTAGAAGAGCTCCATGACCCTGGAAGAAAGGACTGGAGGGTCGAAAAAGGATTTACATCACCCAAAGCCCAGTCACCAAAACTTAGTCACATGCTCTCAATCTAACTGCAAGGGAGACTGAAAAATACTCTGTGCTTGGAGAGAGGTAAAGGGATTGTGGATGCATAGCATTTTCTCTGCCTTGGCCCTTGCCTACAAATAGCATTTGGTTCCCAGTACTTCCCAGCAAATACTATTTTTTTTTTAAAATCAGAACTTGTTATTTAGCAATGGTGGGAGCTGGGTGGGTGGGGCGGGACAAAGACTAACTAGGAACTTTTAGAACTTTACATTTCTTATACTTTCTTTTCACAGGCACGAAAATTAGAAAATATTGACAGAAAATATGGTAGTACCAATACCATCAAATCATAACCCAGTGCTGTTATAAATTTATTTTTGAGGCATACCAAACAGAAGAATCAACTTAATAATACCTATTGTATTGTATTAGCAATTTAGGGCATTTATAAATCCTAAGACTTTTGGTAAAAGCAAAATAATAATAAAGATAATAATAATATTTAGTTACTGTTGGCACAGCGCCCGCTTCAGATCCTCTGTGTCCCTCTCTCTCTTCTCCTCCCCAGCTCTGACTCTCTTTCTCTCAAAAAGAATCATTTAAAATAATAATAATATTAATTTTTAAATATATACTCCTCCCCAGTGATTCTCAGGAAGTCCCAGAACCACTAACATATTACCATCCTCTCATAGTAGGATAGAACTATTGTACATAGTGGTGAGTCAGTGGCTCCTATTCCGGTGGAGAACAGCCAGAAACCCAGTATATGCCAGACACACTTAATTGCACAGAAAAAATCCTGAAGTCTCTGGTTTCTTACAACATAATTTGGCAAAGTGTTTACACACTCCACCTCATTAGCACTCTAGCCTCATAGGGCTTCTCTCTCCCATTATAGGGTCTTTGCACATGTCTTTCCTGGTTGGAAAATTCTCTTTTCCAAATTAATCCCTGCTCATTTGTCAGGGGAAACATTTCTAAGCAGCTTGATTCTGTCAGTTTCCCTCTATTTATGGAACATGTCTTTGCCTCGTCGCACTTGCCACCAATGAAAACTTCAGTTTGTTGGTGATTCTTTCTTTCTTTGGTGTATCTTTCTTTCCCACTCACTTCTAAGCACCATGAGGATAGCTGCAGGTTTTTATAGTCATTAGGTTCTCCAGTCCAGTGTGCGCCAGATATTAAACAATAATATCCAATTAATAGTTTTGAATTGATTAGTTAATTTTGCTTTCACAATATTGTCCTCTATGTTAGTGTGTGCAAGGGTAGTGAAAATTAAAATAAAACAAGGAACAAAATAGCACCTGGTTCTAGAAAACAAACAAACAGAAACGTGGTAGCCAGCCAAGCAGGAACTTGGACATTTTGTCCTTTGTTCTGTGATACACTTTGATATAGTGGAGATCATTGCTGGGATTACTCTGGGGACTGTGGTCATGCTAACAATATTCACCCTTACAGTCCATGAACACAGAATAGCTTTCCATTTATTTGTGTCTTCTTAAATTTATTTCATTAATGTCTTGCAGTTTTCAGTGTACGGTTCTTTTAACTCTTTGGTTAACTTGATTCCTAGGTATTTTATTATTTTTGATGCAGTTATAAATGGGTTGTCTTCTTAATTTCTGTTTCATAGTTTGTTAGCATATAGAAACACAAACAGGTTTGCATATGGATTTTGTATCCTGCAAGTTTATAATCTTTTAAAATCAAAATATTTGCATGAGGCAAGGTAGGGGTGGAATTGGGAGGACTTAAAAAGAAAAAAAGATAAGAAATTGCACATGAGAAAAGGAACAGATTAAATTATATCCGTTGACTCCAGAGACACCTGATTTTAATTCTTGAAGAGAAGTTCAGCAGCTGCTAGAGGGCTCAGGAAGCCTGACAGACCTGACAGATAGTCTCTGTTTTCCTAGAACTTTAAATAAAGAAAAATAATCACATTGGCTCATGCTAAATTGGGAAAACAACAACATGTTTCAAAGTAGGGTCTTAGGATATATTTCAAGCTCCTCCACTTATATATGATAGCTAAAGAGAGATAAAACTACCTTTATTAGAGCCATGCTGAGAAAAAAAAGCACACATGACATCACTGGTGTTAAAAAGTACATTGGAGCAATGTATCTCCAATGCTACACCTACTCCAAGCTTGTTTCTTTCACCCAGCCTTCTATTGTCATTTCCTTCTTCCCTGCCCTCCCTCTTATGCACACTTTCATTCTTGTGGTCTATTAAATATAATTTAGATGGAATCATTTGCCAGTCTCACCTAGGAATTTAAAGGAGGGAAGTACTACAGAAGGCCACTCTTCAGTTTACAGCTAAGAAGGCCCAGTGCACCTGGGTGGCTCAGTCAGTTAATCTTTGGACTCTTGTTTTTGGTTCAGGTCAGAGTCCTACTGTTGGTAAGAGGGAACTTTGCATCTGGCTCTGTGCTGACTGCTTGGGATTGGGATTCCCTCTTCTTTCTCTTTCTCTCTGTCCTTCCCCCACTCACCTTCTGTCTCCCTCTTTCTCTCTCAAAGTAAATAAATTGAAGAAGAAGGAGGAGGAGGAGGAGGAGGAGGAGGAGGAGGAGGAGGAGGTGGAGGAGGAAAAGAAGAGAAAGAAGACCCAGTGCAGTTATGGGGCTTGTTTAAATACCACCTGCAATGAACTGGCAGTACTGTGGTTACTCTCTCCTTACTCTGAAGTCCAGTACTTGTATTATCTATCCCAGAAATCTTTGCCTCACAGCTCCAATGAACAGTGTTGATATTTAACATATAATAGCTTACAAAATATAAATCATGTAAGATCTTATTAGTGTTTATAATGCTTTTTAATCTTCCACTGATTCATAAGGCACAGTAATGTGATCTAATGCTGCTGGATTAATAGTAAAGAAATACTCTATTATCTACCAAGATATTAATTTACTTTGATCACTGCTATTAAAACAAAGACTTCTTAATGTGCTTCCTTTTGTTTAAAATCTAGTTTCTGAAATATGGACGAGAAGCTGGATGTCTTCAGGAGGGACTTAGTGGATGTTCAGGGTGTCCCTGTCTTCTGGGGTATCGCCAAGGAGTGGTCCCAGGTGGAGTCATTTGAGACCCGGCCAGATGACCTTCTGATCTCAACCTACCCCAAATCTGGTAAGATCTTTTTATTTATTTGTACTCACCGATTGGTTATCGATCCATATGTGTAAGCCCACTGATCTTCTCATTGGTAGTGAAGGGAACACTTTAGCAGTGGCTGGGACGGGTTTGTCTGAAATCAGATAAACTCACTTTCCATTCTTAATGATCTGCTGCTGAGTGAGGGCTAAACTGAGGGAAAATTAATTCCATTGTCTTATTTTCCCTTTTAAAATGAATTGTTTAAATATTTTTATTTATTTTTGAGAGACACAGAGAGAGAGAGAGAGAGAGAGAGAGAGAGTCTGAGTGGGGGAGGGAAAAGGAGAGAGGATCTGAGAGAGAGAATCTGAAGAACGATCCAGGCTCTGAGCTTTTTTTAGCAAGGGGCTGGAACATGTGAACCAAGAGATCATGACCTGAGCTAAAGTTGGACGCTTCACCGACTGAGCGACCCAGGTGCCCCCTATTTTAAACATATTTGGTAAAACATTTTATTTTTTTAAACATTTTATAAACATATTTAGAAATATTTTGCTATAATGTTAAACAGCTGCTGACCTCAGTATATGATCTCAGAAAAAAAGAATTTAAGATGACTCAATAAGAATCACTAATTTTTATTTTTCTAGATCTTTTTACGATAGAGTACAATTAACCTAGTGTTAAAGATACAGAGACATAGAAGATAATGAGTTTCTATTGCCTTTTATCTAATTAATTTACGTAAGCCCATAATGAATCAACTGTTCCAATTGCTAAATTCCCTAACGTCAACTTTCCATTATATTTCTGCTTCATTTCTCTTTTTTGAAGTTCATCTATTTATTTTTTTGTGGGGGAGGAACAGAGAGAGAATCCCAAGAAGGCCTGTCACTGACAACAGCACAGAGTCTGACACAGGGCTTGAACCCACAAACAGTGAGATCATGACCTAAGCCCAAATCAAGAGTTAGTTATTTAACTGACTGAGCCACTCTCATTCCCCTTTCTGCTTCATTTCTTAATGGGATTGAGAAAAAGAAGGTTTTAATAAGTACATTGACTACTAATCGTCTTTTTATTTTATAAATGTTCAAATTATTTCATAGGAAAATGTAACAAGCCTGGGAGGAAACACTTGCGTTTTAGAGATTCTAATGCCAAAATTATAAACACTGCATGATAACAAAGAGGTCTTATCAGAAAATAAATACACCATACAGACCTTTGTAGGAATAGAAAACAAGCCTGCTTTAGAAAAGGTTCTTTTTTTCTTTCTTCCTACTACTTACATTGTTCTCTGAGCAATTTTCCAAACCCAAATTGTTTGGAACCAAAACTACTTTGCATTTCCTGGTTGAGGCATTGTGCACTGAGGCTTTAGAAAATGTAGGGCAATTAACTAAAAATATACATGATCTTTTGTTTTTGCTATTTATTTTATTTTTATTTTATTTATTTTTTAAAATAGTTTGTTGTCAAATTGGTTTGCATATAACCCCCAGTGCTCTTCCCCACAAGTGCCCTCCTCCATCACCACCACCTCATTTTCCCCCTCCCCCTTCCCCTTCAGCCCTCAGTACGTTTTTTGTATTCAATAGTCTCTCAGGTTTTGGGTCCCTATCTCTCCCCAACTCTCTTTCCCTCTTCCCCTCCCCCTGGTCCTCCATTAGGTTTCTCCTGTCAGACCTATGAGTGCAAACATATGATATCTGTCCTTCTCTGCCTGACTTATTTCATTTAGCATGACCTCCTTGAGGTCCATCCACTTTCCAGCAAATGGCCAGATTTCATTCTTTCTCATTGCCATGTAGTACTCCATTGTATATATAAACCACAGCTTCTTGATCCACTCATCATGTGATGGACATTTAGGCTCTATCCATGTTTTGGCTATTGATGACAGTGCTGCTATGAACATTGGGGTCCATGTGCTCCTATGCATCAGCACTTCTGTATCCCTTGGGTAAAACACTAGCAGTGCTACTGCTGGGTCATAAGGGAGTTCTGTGGATAGCTCTTTGAGGAGCCCCCACACTGTTTTCCAGAGAGGCTGTACCAATTGACATTCCCACCAACAGTGTAAAAGGGTACCTGTCTCTCCACACCCTCACCAGCATCTATAGTCTCTTGATTTGTTCATTTTAGCCACTCTGACTGGTGTGAGGTGGTATCTCAGTGTGGTTTTGAATTCTGTTTCCCTGATGATGAGTGATATTGAGCATCATTTCATGCGTCTGTAGGCCATCTAAATGTCCTCTTTGGAGAGGTGTCTGTTCATGTTTTCTGCCCATTTCTTCACTGGGTTATTTGTTTTTTGGGTTGGATTTTGGTGAGTTCCTTGTAGATTATGGATACTAGCCCTTTATCTGATATGTCATTTGCAACTATCTTTTCCCATTCTGTCGGTAGCCTATGGGTTTTCTTGATTGTTTCCTTTGCAGTGCAGAAGCTTTTGATCTTGATGAGGTCCCAATAGTTCATTTTTGTTCTTGATTTCCTTGCCTCTGGGGATGTGTTGAGTAGGAAATTGCTGCAGTTGAAGTCAAGGAGGCTGTTTCCTACGTTCTCCTCGAGGGTTTTGATGGTTTCCTGTCTCACATCCGGGTTCTTCAGCCATTATGAGTTTATCTTTGTGTATGGTGTAAGAAAGTGGTCTAGTTTCATTCTTCTGCATGTTGCTGTCCAGTTCTCCAAGCACCACCTGCTAAAGAAGCAGTCTTTTTTCCATCGGAAAGTCTTTCCCTCTTTGTCAAAAATTAATTGGCTGTACATTTGTGGGCCCAGTTCTGGGTTCTCTATTTATTCCATTGGTCTATGTGTCTGTTTTTGTGCCAATACCATACTGTCTTGATGATGACAGCTTTATAGTAGAGGCTAACGTTTGGATTGAGATACCTCCCGTTTTGTTTTTCTTCTTCAATATTACTTTGGCTATTCAGGGTCTTTTGTGGTTCCATAAGAACTTGAGGATAGTTTGTTCTAGCTTTGAGAAGAATGTTGGTGCAATTTTGATGGGGATTGCATTGAATGTGTAGATTGCTTTGGGTAGTAATGACATTTTCACAATATTTATTCTTCCGATTTATGAACAGGGAATGTTTTTCCATTTCTTGGTGTCTTCTTCATCTCTTTCATAAGTTTTCTATAGTTTTCATCATATAGGTCTTTTACATCCTTGGTTAGGTTTACTCTTAGGTATTTTATGGTTTTCATGGAATCGTGAATGGGATTAGTTTTTTTATTTCTCTTTCCGGTGCTTCATTTTTGGTGTCTAGGAATGCAACTGATTTCTGTACATTGATTTTGTACCCCGCAACTTTACTGAATTCATTGATCAGTCCTAGAAGGCTTCTGGTAGAGTCTGCTGGGTTTTCCATGTGGAGTATCATGTCATCTGTGGAAAGTGAAAGTTTAACTTCTTCTTTGCCAATTCTGATGCCTTTTATTTCTTTTCGTTGTCTGATTGCTGATGCTAGGACTTCCAGCACTATGTTAAACAACAGTGGTGAGAGTGGACACCCCTGTCGTGTTCCTGATCTCAGGGGGAAAGCTCTCAGTTTTTCCCCATTGAAGATGATATTAGATGTGGGCTTTCCATAAACTGTTTTTATCATGTTTAGGTAAGTTCCTTCTATGTCGACTTTCCCAAGGGTTTTTATTAAGAAAAGGTGCCGTATTTTGTCAATGCTTTTTCTGCATCGATCAACAGGATCATATGATTTTTATCCATTCTTTGTTAATGTATGGATCACATGGATAGATTTGCGAATATTGAACCAGCCCTGTAACCCAAGAATGAATCCCACTTGATCATTATGGATAATTCTTTTTATATGCTGTTGAATTCGATTTACTAGTATCTTGTTGAGTATTTTTGCACCTGTATTTATTAAAGATATTGGTCTGTAGTTCTCTTTTTTGGCTGAGTCTCTGCCTGGTTTGGATATCAAGGTGATGCTGGCTTCATCGAATGAGTTTGGAAGTTTTCCTTCTATTTCTATGTTTTGGAATAGTTTGAGAAGAATGGGTATGAGCTCTGCTTTAAATGTCTGGTAGAATTCCCCTGGGAAGCCATCTGGCCCTGGGCTCTCATTTGTTGTGAGATTTTTGATAACAGACATTTTTTTCTTCCCTGGTTATTGGGTCTATTCATGCTTTCTATCTCTCCCTGTTTGAATTTTGGCAGTGCATGTGCATTTTGGAATTCGTCCATTTCTTCTGTGTTGTCCAGTTTGTTGGCATATAATTTTTCATAGTAATCTCTAATGATTGCTTGTATTTCGAAGCGATTGGTTGTAATAGATGCTTTTTCATTTATGATTTTGTTTTCTGGGTACTCTCTCTTTCTTTCTGAGGAGCCTGGCTAGTGGTTTATCAATTTTGTTTATTTTTTCAAGGAACCAACTCTTGGTTTCTTTGATCTACTCAACTGTTCTTTTGGATTCTATATTGTTTATTTCTGCCCTGATCTTTATTATTTCTTTTCTTCTGCTGCGTTTGGGGTGCTCTTGCTGCTCCTCTTCTATTTTCAGTATGTGCTCTGTTAGACTTTGAATTTGTGCTTTTTCTAGTTTGTTGAAATAGGCCTGGATTGCAATATACTTTCCTCTTACAACATCTTTTGCTGCATCCCAGAGATTTTGGATTGTTGTATTTTTGTTTTCATTTGTTTCCATATATTTTTAAATTTCTTCCCTAATTGCCTGAATAGTCCACTCATTCCTTAGTAGGGTGGTTTTTAACCTCCACATTTTTGGAAATTTTCCAGACTTTTTCCTGTAGCTAATTTCAAGTTTCATAGCATTGTGATCTGATCACATGATATGATCTCTATTCGTTTATACTTATGGAGGGCTGCTTTATGTGCCATGTGCACTTGAAAAGAAGGTGAGTTTCCTAACTTCAGGATGCAGAGTTCTAAATATATCAATTCCATCTGTTCCAATGTGTCATTCAGGTCCATTATTTCTTTTGTGATTTTCTGTCTGGTTGATCTATCCCTTGCTGTCAGTGCATTATTAAAGTCCCCTGCAATTAGCACATTCTTATCAATAAGGTTGTTTCTGTCTGTGATTAATTGTTTTATGCATTTAGGTTCTCCCTAATTTGGTGCAGATTTTTATAATTGTTAGCACTTCCTGATGAAGAGACCCTATAATTATTATATAATGCCCTTCTTCATCTCTTGTGACTGCCTTTACTTTAAAGTCCAATTTGTCTGATAGAAGTATGGCCACTCTGCCTTTCTTTTGGCTTCCAGTCGCATGATAGATATTTCTCCATCCCTTTACTTTCAACCTAAAGGTATCTTCAGGTCCAAACTGAGTCTCTTGTAGACAGCAAATAGATGGATTTTGGCTTTTTATCCATTCTGCTACCCTGTGTCGTTCGGTTGGAGCATTCAGTCCATTTAGATTCAATGTCATTGTTGAAAAATGAAAAATGTGGTTTAGAGTCTTTGCGTCCTCCGCAGAATTCATGTTTATAGTGGTGTCACTGGCACATTGTATTTGTTGCAACATTTCCCTCATAGATTCCCTCTTAGAATTTCTTGTATGGCTGGTTTGGTGGTCATGAATTCTCTCAATTTTTGTTTATTTGGGAACACCTTTATCTCTCCTGTTTTGAATGACAAGCTTGCTGGATAATGGATTCTTGGCTGCATGTTTTTTCTGTTCATCACATTGAAGATTTCCTGCCATTCCTTCCTGGCCTGCCAAGTTTCATTAGATAGGTGTGTAACGAGTCTGATAGGTTACCCTTTCTACGTGATGGCCCTTTAATCCCTAACTGCTTTCAGAATTCTCTCTTTATCTTTAAATTTTGCCAGTTTCACTATGATATGTCATGCCGGAGGTCGATTCAAATTACATTTTAAGGGGGTTCTTTGTGCTTCTTGAATTTGAATGTCTATTTTTTCCCCAGATTTGGGAAATTCTCAGTTTTAATTTGGTCTAGTATCCCTTCAGGATCTTTCTCTCTGTCTTCCTCTTCCGGAATTTCTATGATACAGATGTTGTTCTGTTTGATTGTGTCACCTAGGTCTCGAATTCTCCATTCCTGCTCCTGGATCAATTTCTCTCTCTTTTTTTCAGCTTCCTCTTTTGCTGTAACTATATCTTCTAATTCACCTTTTCTTCTCTCTACCTCTTCAATCCTTTAGTTGACTGCCTCCATTTTGTTATTCACCTCATTTATAGCCTTTTTTAACTTGTCACATTTATTTTCAAAGGTCCTAGTCATTGTCTCAGTTGCTTCTTTGATGCTTTTTTCAACCTCAGCCATTAATTTTATGACAAGTTTTTAAAATTCTTGTTTGGTGATGTTTCAGGTCTGTGTCGAGCAGTTCTGTGGCTTTGACTTCTTCCTGGAGGTTCTTCCAGGGAGAGTTCCTTCGCTTTGTCATTTTGGCTAGTTTTCTGTCCCTTGTCAGGTTAAAAAGCTTGTTTGCACTGTGCACCTGTTGATATTGCTCTGTTAATGGAGGCTTATTGATTGTCCAGGGCTTGTCATTTCAGGAAATGTTCCTTTATTGGTGTCTCACAGTCTCTCTCATTGTGCCTTTGAATATTTTATTTGGGACTTGCTGTCTTGCGCACTTTGGCTTGTTTTTTGGGGTAACCCTATGTAGGAAAACAGACAAACACAGAAGGAACAGACGCACACAAACGCACAGAGAATTCAAACAGACAATTTAAAAGTGGAAAAAGAAAGAACGAAAATGGAAAGGAAAGAGAAGAAAAGAAGAGAAGAAAAAAATAAATAAAGGGTGGCAGAGACAACAGAGGACATAGGACAGTCTAAACGTGTATGACCAGTTCAGGGGAGAAATAAGGATGAAATACAGGAGAATATTATCTGGATTGCAAGAACGAAAAAAAAGAGTGAGAAAGGAGAAAGGAAAACAAGGAGTAAAAATTTTAAAAAAAATTAAGTAAAAAAGGTAATAATAAAAAATATGTACAACAAAAAAGAAAAAAGAAAAACAAGGGGGAAAAAAGCAGCAGCTCTGCCTAGCAGATAGGGTTGGTTTGGTGTAGCAGGTCGTGGAGGCTGCTCTCAGGGCCCCAGTGACTGCAGAGTGTAGAATGGCGGTGCCCCAAGCTCTGCTGTAACTAAGCACTGCAGGCCGCTCTAATGGGTCCGATCTCCTTGTGTCACAGCAGCTGAGCCAAGTTGTATTTTCCAGGCGTGCTTCGTTTCAAAATCCTAGTCCATGCACTTTTAAGCTACCACAGATGAGATGTACTTGCTTTGGTGGTTGGCTTCTCATCCAGGATCTCGTAGGGAAAGGGAGAAGTTTCTCTAGGCGCTGGCGGGGATTTGTGCTGCCACTGCTGGAGGCTAGGTGCAAGCCCTCACAGACACTGCCACAGACTCCCAGCCCCCTGCCAGTATAGCAATTGAGATTGTGTAGGGTGAGGATCAGTTTCTCTTGGTGCTGGCCAGGATTTGTGCTGTAGCTGCCTGAGGCGAGGTGTGCTGCCTCAGGAGAGGTGTGCAGCAGAAGGTGAAGTGCACGGCCTTATAGGTGCCACCTCCAATTCCCAGCCCCCAGCCAGGATGAGATCACATTGGGGGAGGGATTAGTTTCTCTTGGTGTCAGCTGGGATTCACGCTGCTGCTGCCCGAGGCACTGGGCGCTGCCGGAAATGAGCTGTGAGCTCCTGCAGCTGAAGTGTGCCCCTGGCCTCCACCACTGCTAACTCCCTGCTGGGATCGCATAGGGGTGGGGGCTATGTTTTCCCTGTTGGCACCCGGGATTCAGGATTCATGAGGCCAATGCTGGAGGGAGATGCACTGTGGAAATGAGGTATGTGCTCCCTCTCCCACAGCCGAGGCCGAACTGCGCCCCCCTGGGGCCGCTGACTCCCTGCTGTGATGGTGCAGGGCTGGAAGCTGTTTTTCCCCCTTGTGCCACCCGAATTTGGGATTTGGGCTACCTAGTAGTTACATATGGAGTGAGAGTTTTTCTCTCCGAGCAGGGTTAAACATTCTTTATCTCTTCTCTAGAGACAGTACTATGAGCGTGTTCAGTTTCTCTTTCTCTTCCCTTTGTCTCTCAGGGCTCTACGCATTTGCCCCGTGTTGGGTTGGGCCTCCTACCTCCCCTGCCCTTCTCGGGCTGGCCCATTTTCCAATCTCCCCAGTTCGCACTCACTCACTCAGGCATCTTTGAGGGTGTCTTCTTTCTGGAGTCTATATTTTCTCCTTCCACTTTTGCAGATGAGAGTAATGTCCTTCTCAGTTCGATAGATGGGGCAGAGGAAGTTTACAGAGCTCCCTTCCTCTCTGCCATCTTGGCTCCTCCCTCTATTTTTGCTATTTAAATAATATATTCACAAGCAGGAAACCATTAAAATGATCTTTGGGAGATACCATTATACAAATAGTTCATTTGTGAAAGTGCTTTTTTTGAAGCTGGATTTCTTTTGACAGCGAAAGCTTGGTGGCTAGTTGGCTACATGTAAAGTATTTGAATACTCTTTGGTCACTTTTTGTCTTTGATTTATTTTTCCCTTTACAAGCTATTGAAAACGTGTCTTAAAGTTACTAATATATCAAGCCCTTGTTCATTTTGAGGAGCCAAGCTATAAGGCAAATCATGAGCTTTGTTTTTCAAAAATTATGGAAAATAAACATTAAATATTAAACATTATATGTTAAATATATAAACATTAAAATAAACATTTCCAACTTGAAACATAACAAAAACTGTACTTCTTTCCATCAGATCTGAGTGGCCATAATTTGAACCATCCATAGGAAATGAAATGTGTTATATTATTGTATTTTGAAATTTAGGTCTCTTTTTTCCCATGAATCTTTGCTTAAGCCTAACCCAGATCAGGCAACAAAATTTTCAAGGATAGTACTAATTTGACCCCAATTTTTCTTAGCACTGTAATTGTCTGTGTTAGAAGGATGGGAGAGATAGTCTCATACTCGTGATTCAGGGACAAGAAGGAGGAAGAATTGTCCACAAGAAAGAACTATAAATGTGACCTATAGTACTCTCATTTATGGAGCCAATCCAAAGGTGCATCATTGTGCTGTGGTAGGAAATGAAAAACAAAACAAAACAAAACAAAACAAACTTAAGGCAACCTGGCTATCCAAGTATGTGACTACATCCTTCACGACCTTGTAATGTGAGACCACTTAATCAGCTGCCTGTTTATGTGTTACCATACATGGGAGGCAAAGAAGTAAAATATATATATTTTACACATGGACTGTGGGGGCTCAGTTCTTTGGGTACAAACCCAACTGAGCTGTTTGGGCACAAATAAAGTTGCTTCTTGGAAAGAAGAGTGTCATGACTCTCTGTGCAAGAATTCTGCTACATTTCTGGGGGGGGGGGGTCTTGTCTGGGATTTGGAGACAGTGCATTGCCACCTCCTTTGCCACTGGGGATACAAACCTCAGAGCACCAGGAGGGGTGGTCTCGCCTGGAGCCAACAGATCACTCGACCCACAAGAGATCAACCTATCCTGGCACACCAGGTGAGGCCACTGTGTGAGCACTACGGCACCCTCCAGGCCCAGGAAGTTACCCATTAGACTGGCAAGAACCCAGGCTCGTTTTGGCAGCCCTGCTCCTAAAAGGCAGAAAGGGAGGGGCCTGGTCACCTCCCAGAGTTGCTCTAATAGTTGCACAAAGGATGAGGAACGATGTCTAAACCCTAAGGTGCTGAACGTAGTGGGCTGGAGTTACCCTGTGACTATGTGTGGGGACTTCTCTCTCATTCATTTACTGGGTCAATGACTATGATAATTGGAGCCAACTGTATCTGGTTAGTCTACCTTAGAAAACAGACTGTCAGGTGTATTCCCAAGGAGCTGCTGAAACTTCCTTCATTTCAGGGAAATCCCCTGTCTTCTCTGGACCGTCATGGACTACCTAATTTCACTAGTGGAGAACAAAACAAAACAAAACAAAACAAAACAAAAAACTGGAGTCTGCTCCTCTGTCTGAGCTGACAAGATTTTAAACTGGGAATTCTCTTTCTCTGCCTTCTGCTAGCACCTCGCCTCTTCTTCCTTCCCTCCTTCCCCCCACCCTTTCCTGTTTCTGCACCGTCTGGGGTGCAGCCTGCATTACTGGCTTCTCAATGTCTCAGGCACCATCAGCTCCTCCTCCCACCCTAGAGGTCGTGGAGCTAAGACCGCCCATTTCAGACTTCCCCACCAGTGCTCTAGGTAAAAATTACCCGGGGAGAATAAATAGTCTTAAATGGATTCAAGTAAAATGTATTCAGTGTTTAAGCTCATTTAAGTTTGTTGGTTTGAGATAGACAATGTTTAGCAACATTAAATTAAAAAAAAATTTTTTAATCCTACCTAGATTTACTAAAGGTCAAATAAGCTCATGTTATCTCTGTTCCAATCTGTTAGCAAAACGATGACTTAAAGTAATGATTAACCTTGTCTTTCCCATAGTTTTCATGGGTAATTGTTAAGACAGCTTTCAAAATCTTTGGTAACCTAAAACGTTTAAGTTTTTGCTTGCATGACAAATTGGGATTAAGTTCATAGGATATCTAATGAGATAAGAGACTAAAGTGCTAATTACTACATGTAGGTTTGTACTTTTGACTTGTTGCAGAAAAACTAAGGATATTTGGATCTATTGGAAAACATGCTTTGTGCTTAATTGATTCATAAGTTTGCCACCTAAGAAATTCTGATGTAATAGTTCACAATTGGTTACTACTTAGTTTTCACTGGAGACTAAGGTTTCTAAGAGTTAAAATTCTGCTAAATGTAGTTAAAACTGATCAAAATAAGGAAAGTAACTGTACATAAAAGAGTAGATGTATAAAAATATATGAGGAATCAAAATACATTTTTTGTTAAAGGTGAAAAAAGGAATTTTGTCTAAATGAGACTGGTTGGGGAAAAAAGGCTTAGGTCAAAATTTAAAAGCAAAGGAAAGGTCTAAAAGGTTTGTAAAGAAAACTCTGTAAAAAATTTTTTATATATGGTCAGGAGGTCTAAGGTTAAACATTGAAATTAAGCTAAATTAGCTACTACCTTACAGACATAAAATAAAACCCCAGTGGCCTTCCTGGAAAGGTTAAGGGAGGCTTTCAGTAAATATATAACTATCTCCCATAACACTCCTGAGACTGAACGTTTCTAAAAGACAAATCTGTCACTCGATTGGCCCCAGATATTTGGAGAAAACTGCAAAAACTGGCTGTTGGTCCAGAAGGGACCCTGCAAGAGCTCTTACAAGCTGCCAAGTGGGTTTTTACAACCAAGATCAAGAGGAGAATAAAAAAACAGAAAAGGAGGCTTAAGAAAATTTGGAGGCCTTAGTTGTAGCCTTAGGTACCACGTCAGAACGGACTTCCCAAAGGTCCTGGCACCAAGTGCCATTTATATGTCCGTTCAGAGCACTAAAAATGAGAACATCCTCAGAGGAGACAATCAAAATGAAAACCCCATAAGCCATGCCCCTTATGTGGAGGCATAATGTGGAGACAATCACTGGTGAATAAATGTCCTCAGGTACCTTTATCTGTGAGAGCTCAGATAACCAATATCCCTGACAGGGCCTGGGGCCTTCACGGTGGCTCTCCTAAACCAACTATCTAGCAGAAACCCGGAGCCTTGGGTAACTCTAAATATAGAAGGAAAACTGGTTGATTTCCTTCTTGACAGGAAAGCCACCTTTTCTGTCCTCCTTTCTACCCCAGGGCAACTATCCAAACACAGCATGATGATTAGAGTCATCTCCAGAAAACATAACTAAAATTTTCTCTCCGCTTCTGGAATACATGTGGGGAAAACTAATTGTTTCTCATTCCTTCTTGATAATACCAGAGAACCTTACTCCGTTGCTAGAAAAGGACATTATAACTAAATTAGAGACTATAGTACTACTAACTCTAGAACAAATCAACAATTGTGTGAGTTTTTGGGACTTACTGGATATTGTAGCTATAGATACCAGGGTTCAAGAAAATAGGTTGTCTGCTATACCAATCATTAAAGGAGACTCAATCCCACCTACTCTCCTAAGAAAATAAACTGGGGTCTGAATCATAAACATGGTCTCCAGCCCTTGGAATGGTTACAAACAGAACAGGGCAATTACTATTACCGACCTTACAGAGCTAAAAGATCATTAAAACACAGCATCAGGCCTTTCATTAGGGAGGGGCAAAACTTATCAAATAGCCCAAAGGATGTTTACTGAAAAATATTTGTCAAGGACAGTTCAGCAAATAGTATCCACCTGTGAAGTATGCCTTGGAAAAAATTCTCCTAACACAGACTCGCTCTCCTAGGCAATCATGGAACTGGAGACAATCCAGGAAAGACTGACAGGTTTCGTTCATATACCAAGGTCAAAGGAATTCCAACATTCTTTGGTATGGGTTGATATGGTATGGGTTTTACTAATTGGATAAAGGGCTTCCTCTGCAGGACAAAAAAAGTCACGAAAAGAAATAAAAGTCCTGCTTTATAAAATAATACCTAGGTTTGGTTTACCTAAAAATTTACAAATTAATAATGGCAAATGGCTGCCATGGCTCTTTCTCTAGTAGAACTCCTGGCTCTTGGAAAAGTTTTATACCTAAGATAGAGCAAACTGTCTGCTTATACTTGGAAAAACTCTAAATAACATCTCACAAGCATTAGATGATTTAAAAAATTACGTTAAGTTAGGGCCAAACTCTTGGAAATAGAGCCATCATTGATTACTTACTGCTCCTGCTCCCCCACCACCTGTGCTATGAAAGATTCCCTGACATGTGTTGTTTACAAAGTCAAGGTCTCTCCTAAACTGTTTGACAGGTTTTGGGAAATGGGGACAATATCTTAAGATGCCATCTTATTGGTCAGTATAATCTTTGCTTTGTGTTCTTCTCTTTGTGTCTGCCAATGTTTATGCCACCTCATGCCTGCCAGCCTTCCTGTAGAACCAAACCGTGGGCCACTCGTCTGACCCTTGGGTAGACTCTAACTGCTGCACCCCTACACCATCTCTTATCAGCTTGAAGAAGCCAGAACGATCATCATCCCGGTTCCCTAACAGCAGTTACAGGCCCTGTTCCAGGGGAGAAATAAATAGGGAAAGGGTTAACATTAGGAAGGTAGAGATAGAGATCTTCAGGAGGCAGACTGCAGCTGCAAGAAGGAGGCTGAAAAAGCAGATAGGGTTCTCTCCTTATAAAATTTATAATGGGCACTGTCCTCCCATTCTCCAAGGCATATGAGGGGATCTAAATGAAATAGACAATCTAACACAATGTAAGGTAACAGATGCGGGCCCTTGGCTCTACCCTAACCACCTTTCACCAATGGGTTAGGGAGCAATTACCTGTGAGTCTGACCACAGACGTTCACCCTTTTAAACCAGGCGATGCAATATGGATAAAGGAGTAGAATGTCCAACCTCTAAAATCCCTCTGGAGGGGCCCATTCACTGTCATTTTGTCCACCCCTACTGCAGTAAAGTGGCTGAAGTGGATCTCTGGGTTCACTAGAGCAGAGTGAAGCCAGCATCTTGAAACTGGGAGTTGATCCATCAATGCCGTATAAGCTAACCATAAGGAAGAAGCAATCTGGAGCACTACAGGCTCTAGGAGATGGCAGCCCTGCTTTAGTCAGTCTGGAAGCTGACTAATCTACACGTGACAGAAGCTTGAGGAATCGACAGTCCAGTGGAAGAAAATTCTGTTCTTATTTTCTCTGTTTCCTTACTGTGATGCACTGTCATCCCTTGTTTCTCTGTGTTATTGTGATTCATACTCTACTCTTTGCCATAGGATTAGCTGAGTCTGTCTCAGTTGGCTGGAAATGTGGTGAGAGATTTCTGTTAGCACGCACCTTCTTTTTGTGGATAGGATGTTTCGTTGGTACCAACATGGGAAAACAATGGCCATAAGAGAATAGAAAATTAGATCCCCACAAATCTTAGAGTAAAACAAGATACCCCAGTCCTACTTTTAAGGGGTTTGGCTCCTCAAAATGTCAATTACCGGGAAAAACTGTCTTGCCATGTGGGGAGAAAGTTCATTGTCATCTCTGTTAAAAGCTTAACATGACTAGGCCAAAGATTTTATAACTCAACCGCCTGGAAAACCCCGTGGTGGGGGACCCCAGATTACCTTGAGCCAGATCCCCACCCCCTGTCTAACTTCTCTCACCTCTGAGAGACCTGGGACAATGTCAATGCAGACATCAAATGGCAGGTCCCAGGTGGGCTGTGCTAGATATGTGGAAGGACAGCCTATAAATAGTATTTCCCTCAGTCTGGTCAGGGTCATATGTGCTGGAAACTATTCATCCGATTTTCTATCCATTCCCACTTGCCAGAGGAAAACATTTGGGAGTCCAAGTGTATGGGAACAGGGAGACTCAAATGAAGTGGTGTACCTTACAAATCGGCAATTAAAAAGATAATAAATGACCTGAGCGTATAATTCAATATTATGGGACTGCCACCTGGGCAGAGAATGGGTCCTGGGGCTACCACCCTCCCATTTACATGCTAAACTGCATAATTAGACAACAAGAAGTTATAAAAATTATAACCAATAAAACTACCAGAGCTCTTAACTTACTAGCCAAGCAACAAACTCAAACATGCAATGTTGTCTATCTAAATCGTTTGGCCTTAAGTTACCTATTTGCTTCTGGGAGAGTGTTTATAAAAAGTTCACAATGAGGAAAAAGTCATAGAGGAGATTAGAAATCAAATGAGAAGGATTGCTCATGTCCCTAATCCAGACCTGGAACAGTTAAAACCTCAGGGAGTTATTTGGAGGATGGTTTTCAACTTTCAGGTTATTCGAAACTCTCATAAAAATTATTCTTCTAATTCTGGGAGGTTGCTTAACTCTACCTTTGTTGTACATTCTGTCTCCAGTCTCATTGAAGCCATGATTTAAAAAAAGACGGCCACTCATGTAATAATGTTACGGAAATATAAACCTCTAAACCAAGATGGTGCTTTTTGACCCAAAATAGAGGGATCTGAGTATCAATGGGGGGAATGTGGTAGGGTCCCCTCCCTAAGGAAAGCAAAAACAAAGCACCTCAAGGCAATTTGGCTATATATGTACTTGACAATATCCCCTCACAACCTTGTAACATGAGACCACTTAATCAGACTGAGAGTTAGTGTGTTACCATATATGGGAGACAAAAAAGTAAAAAATATATTTAAAAAAAGTACACCACGTGGCATTCAGGGGTTCAGTTCTTCAGGTAAACCCAACTTAACTGTGCTGGCACAAATAAAGATGCTACCTGGAAAGAAAAAATTAGGTGTCACAACTCTCTGTTCAAGAATCCTGCTATCGTGCAGGTAATTTTCCCAAAGTCTATGCAGTGCATTGACCATTTAATATAATCTTTTAGTTTCTACCCATGATTATTTAATTTAAAGACTATCATTTATTACACATTTGGTAAAGAGGAAAGGGATAGGAACAGTTAAGAAGATATTTTTCTCCAATCTTATATTTGCTTTAAGAAAATGTATGGGACACCTGGGTGGCTCAGTCTTCTGGGTTTCCAACTTCGGCTCAGGTTGTGATCTCGTGGTCCATGGGTTCAAACCCTGCATCTGGTTCTGTGCTGGCAGCTCAGAACCTGGAGCCTGTTTCAGATTCTGTGTCTCCCTCTCTCTCCCTGCCCCTCCCCCATTCATGCTCTGTCTCTCTCTGTCTCAAAAATAAATAAGCCAAAAAAATGTATATTTATTTAAAGAAAGAGAGCATGTGTACATGAGTAAACTGGAAAGGGCAGAGAGAGAGAGAAAGAGAGAATATTAAGCAGGCTCCACACTGTCAGTGCAGTGCCTGATGCAGGGCTTGATCTCACTGACTGTGAGATCATGACCTGAGCCAAAATCAAGAGTCCAAAACCTAAATGACTGAGTCACCCAGGTGCTCCGTATTTTAGTACAGCCTTAACTGATCATTGACTGCTTTAGACAATTAAATATCTTTATATGCAGACTTATGATAATTTACCTCCCTATAAGCTTATCATAAATTGAAAATGTATTCATTATTTTTCAATATAGTTTATTATCAAGTCATTGGATAACATACAGTATGTACAGTGTGCTCTTGGTTTTGGGGGTAGATTCCTGTGATTCACTGCTTACATGCCATACCCAGTGCTCATCCCAATAAGTGCCCTCCTCAATGTCCTAAACCACTAAACATCAGTTTAACGTAGCCTAGCCTACCTTAAATGTGCTCAGAACATTTACATTAGCCTGCAATTGGGCAAAATCATCCAACACAAGGCCTATTTTATAATAAAGTGCTGAATATCTCAAGTAATCTATTGAATACTGTACTGGAAGTTAAACCAGAATGGGTGTATAGGTACAGATGGGCTGTAAGTAAACGCGTTGTTTACCCTCATTATAGCCTGGAGGACTGGGAGCTGCAGTTGCACTGCCCAGCATCATGAGAGAGCATTGTATTCCTGATCACTAGCCCAGGAGACCAAAATTTTAAATTTAAAGTTCTGTTTATACTGAATGCCTGTGAGTTTCACATCATCATAAAGTCAAAAAAAATCATAAGTCAAACCATGATAAGTGGGGGGCCATCTGTAGTCTCCTAAAGATCTAAGTGACCCCATCTGCTCTCCTCAGTGAGGATGTATCATCTTCTGTTTGTAACACACTAGTCACCACAGACAATTAACAAAGTTCTCTTTGTATCCTCTTTTCACACCTCCACCAAATGTTGAAGATTTTTACCTCAAGTATTCTTCAGCCCCAAAGCCTAAGAATATCTTTTGATATTAATAATAAATGTACAAATTGAAGTTGGCTACTTCCCTCTCCATTCCACTCAGGAGACTGTGCTACATAACTTACCTCCTGTCTCTTATATTCTCCATGTTTTACTTCCTTTTCATGACTTACTTTATGATTATTTTAGTCAGATTTACTCTCTTTCACATCACACACACATATACACAATACAGATGTATATGTTCAAGGTAGATGAAGATGTCTCTATAAAAGGGAGAAGAGAGAAAGAGAATGGAAATGAGCATCTTTCTGTTTTCTCTATCTATATTGACTTTCTTATACTCTTTTTGACAGAAAGGTTTAAAGTTGTTCCATTTTTTCCCCCTTAGGAACAACCTGGATCAGTGAAATATTGGATTTGATCTATAATAATGGGGATGTGGAGAAATGTAAGAAGGACACAATATGCAAACGAGTGCCATTCATGGAAATGATAATTCCTGGAGTGCAGAATGGTATTTTCCCTGAATGTTCATTTTCCCCATAACAATAAATCCCCCTATCATTTTGTGGTGTCTGAAGGAGTCATGATGGAATCACTACAGACAGAACATGGACAGCTAACTCGCATGTTTCTATAATAGAAGAGTAAGAATGTAGCAATACCGATAACCATATTATTCTCCTCTTGCACCCGAAGATAATATTGGTGTTAGAGGAGATTTTGATGAGAATGCCTTTTTCTTAAAAGCAAAGGTGCAAGTCTTTAACATTTAAATATTGTATGATCCTTATATACAGAAAATTCGGTGTTTGATCCAATATAAAACCATGTCTACTGCTTGTTAACTGATATTTACAGATTCAAGAAACAGAACAATGGATGATAATGCATTATTAAAATTTTATTAGTTATGAGCCTCATGGCTTAATTTGATCTTATAATTTGAATATAAGATAGCTGGAAAGGAATTTTGAAATCTTCTAGTTCAATTTCCCCATATTATAAATAAGAAAAAGAGAAGAAAAAATGAAGGAAAATTTGGATGTCTTGACATGAATCTGTTGCTGTTTCTGCCTTATTGAAGTATTGTATCTGAGAATTTTACAGACAGTTATTGCCTGTAATACATGTAAAATAAAACAGCATAAGTAGCCAGAATTTGTCAATTTTGATCTCATTGTAGATTTTATAAGTGTATGAAGCCATATAGTCATAAATCATTTCAAGCCGTATAGTGGGGTTAATGTTTACAAAGTCTTAGATTACATTGTCATTCACCTTTATGATTCCACATTTATAATAAAGTTTAACTTTTGTGCTTGTAGGTGTGGAGGATTTGAAAAAAATGCAGTCTCCTCGATTAGTGAAAACACATCTACCTGTTCAACTTCTCCCTTCTTCATTTTGGAAGAATAACTGCAAGGTAACAAATTTTAAAGAAAACAAATCTTTACCTGTGTTGAAATTTCTTTCATCAATCATGTAGAAATTATGTTGGGGGACTGCAATCCCTGGATAAATAATTGCAAAAATAACAATGTGATCCCTATATCTCAAAGACTGAAAACAAACCAGTGGACACCAGTGCCATAAATATATACACATAGACTCAGCACTCAAGCACTGAGAATATCTCAGGTTTTCTGTTCTTTAGAATGCCTGTTTTTCTGTCTAAATCCCTCCATTCACTACCTACTTTTAAATATTTTATATTTAAGTATTTAAATATTTAGAATACTCTAACAAATACCTAATATTTAAAGACTCAAATAATGGTTTAATACTTAAATAAGTATTTAATATTTAAATATTTAAATAACCCTAGAACTGCTTCTTCATGAATTCAATATAATTATATTTCAGACATACGGATTTATAATTATAGATACACATATATATGGATATGGATTCAGTCGGCTTCCTTTTTTAAATAACCATTTTAATTCAAGTACAACATTTAGAAAATTGCATAATTCTTAGGCATAAAGCTTGATGAATTTTTACAAAGTGAGCATACCCATGAAACCAGCACCCAAATCAAGAAATTGAACATTACTAACACCCTTAAAGCTCTGTTTCTTCATTCTCTGGGCAATAACCCCTGTATTCAAAGATAACCACTGTCCTGAATGTTCTTACCATAAATGTTTGTCTGTTTTTTCTGTAATAGGAAAGTATGTAATTTTGAATATTTAACTTACTTAACACCATATTTAACACCATATTTGTGAGTTCAATTCTTATCATGCTTGTTATCTTGTTTTTGTTTTGTTTTCTTTAATGTAGCCTGCTGTATAATAGATCACAAAATGTGGTCCCTTGAACAAAAGAAACATGTTAGAGAAGTAAATCTTAGGCCCAATTTAGACCTACTGAGTCAAAGACTATGGGGATGAGGTCTAGAAAAATGAGTTTTAATAAAACCTCCAGGTGAATTTGAGTCATGCTAATGTTTGAGAACCACTGGTATAGGCATTCCATTATTACATCTGTGTGAGTATTTTCAAACCTACTTACCCATAGTACTATTGGTAGTTGTTAGTTGGCAGTAATTAAATAGTATTTCAATGTACATTATTTTTTTAACTTTATTTAGAGAGAGAGTAGCAAGTGGGGGAGGTGCAGAGAGAAAGACAGAATCCCAAGCAGGCTCCATGCTGTCAGCACAGAGCCTGATGCAAGACTCAAACTCACAACCAGGGAGATTGGGACCTGAGCCAAAATCAAGACTCAGTTGCACAACAGATTGAGCTACCCAGGCACCCCTTCAATGCACATTCTTTTTTTTTTTTAATGCTTACTTATTTTTGAGAGAGAAAGAAACAATGTGCAAGCATTGAGGGGCAGAGAAAGAAGGAGACACAGAATCTAAAGCAGGCTCCAGGCTCTGAGCTGTTAGCTGAGAGCTCAACTCAGAGCTCAAACTCATGATCTTTTGCGAGACCATGATATGCACTAAAGTCCAATTCTTTTTTTTTTTTATGTCTTTATTTTGAAAGACAGAGAGGAGGGACAGAGACAGAGAGTGAGCGGGGGAAGGGCAGAGAGAGAGGGAGACAGAATCTGAAGCAAGCTCCAGGCTCTGAGCTGTCAGCACAGAGCCTGACGTGGGGCTTGAACCCATAGCCAGTGAGATCATGACCTGAGCCGAAGTTGAACACTCAATTGACTGAGCCACCCAGGCGCCCCTCTAAAGTCCAATTCTTAACCTACTGAACTACCCAGGCGCCCCCTCAGTTCACATTCTTACACAAGTTTTCATTACACATATATGTACACATTTTTCCTTGGTGTTCTATCTTTGGATGGAATTGCTTGATCTAGTGTATACATTTATCCAACTTTAGTAGATATTTTCAAACATCTTTTCTAATCATACAGGTCAATCCACACTTTGACCAGTAGTGTAAGACTTAAAGTTACTTTACATCCTCATCAACACAAAATATAGCTAAACACATTTAATTTTAGCCATACTAGTAGATGTATGGTGTCATCTCATTGTGTTTTTCTTCATATTTCCCCAATGACTAATTAGTGAAACACTTTTATGTAGCGTGAATATCTTTTTTTCTGAGGTATTCATTCAAGTTCCTTGGCCTTTTTCTTCCTATAACTGTTTCTTTTCTTTTATTATTAAGGTAGAAATTCTCCATATATTCTGGATACAAGTCCTTTGATGAGATAATTGAATTTTTTAATATCCCAATTCACTCTATTTTTTCCTTTTTTTAATAATGTCTTAAAGAAGTTCTTAATTTTGAAGTTTGTCAGTTTTTTTCTTTATTTTTTATTTTTTAGTGTGTGTGTTTGTTTTAAGAGAATACCTTCCCCAAAGTTATAAAGATATTCTCTCTTCTGTTTACTCCTATTGGCTTTATCGTTTCAGTTATTACATTTAGATCTAAATATATGTTTAATATCTATAAGTAGAGATGTTCTTTTTAAAATTTTCTCATCTAACAGTAATTCTCTCTCTTTCCCTATATCTTCCTCAGGCACAGAGGCATAAACACACTAAAATTATTTTCTGAATGTTTGTTACTGGCATACGGGCATAAACCTTTTATCCTGAAATCTTGCTAAACTCACTTAATAGATCTAATAGATTTTTTTGTAGATCCCATTCATTATTCTATGCAGATAATCATGCTGTTAGTAAATAAAAAATACAAAATATTTTTACTTCTTTTTTACCATCCTGAATGCTTTCTACTTATTATTATTCCTTATTGAACTGGATAAAGCCTCTAACACAATAGTGAATAGGCGTGGTGAGAGCAGATGCCCTTCTCCTTCTCTTGATCTTAGAGAAAATTCATTTCTAAGTATGATGATGTCACTTGTATGTCTTTTTGCACATGCCCTTTACCTAGCTAAGGAAGTTTTGTTCTATTCTTACTTTGCTGAGTTTTTATCAGAAATGCATGTTGGATTTTGTCTAATGATTTATTCTGTATCTATTAAGACCAATCATACAGGGGCTCTTGGATGGCTCAGTTGGTTAAGCATCTGATTTCAGCTCAGGCCATGATTTCACAGTTTGTGAGTTTGAGCCCTGTGTCAGGCTCTGTGCTGACCGCTCAGAGCCTGGAGTTTGCTTCAGATTCTGTGTCTCCCTTTCTCTTTGCCCTTTCCTTGCTCACACTGTGTCTCTCTATCTCTCTCAAAAATAAACATTTAAAAAAGACCAATCATACAGTTTTCCATTATTTTAATCTGTTACTATGATTAATTACATCAACTGATTTTTAAATCTTAAAACAACCCTGCATATCTTATGTTTAATTATTGATTGCATTTGTTTATGACATGTATTGATTTGGTGTTATCATATTACTGAGTTCAATTTGCTAATTTTAAAAATAATTTGTATCTTTGGTACATATTGAACTCTGCTTTCTTTTTCATTATAATGTCTTTATCATTAGGGGATAATTCGTTTGGTATTATAGGGGGAAATAAGATGAATTGGAAGGTATTTATTACTTTCTAATTTACTGGAAGTGTTTGGTTGGAATTGGTACTATTTCATTCTTAATATTTTGTACAAGTCACCAGTGAAAGAATCTAGGCCTGGAATTTTCTTCATCTGGAAGGATTTTTAACTGAAAGTTCAATGTATTTCATAGATATAGTATTATTCAGGTTACATACTTTTCCTTGTATGATATTTGGTAGTTAATGCATTGTAAGGAATTGATCCATCTCATTTAAACTGTCAATTCTTTGGGGGGCACCTGGTTGGCTCAGTTGGTTAAGTGTCTGATTCTTGGTTTTATCACAGGTCATGATCTCCCACTTCATGGGTTCAAGCTCTGTGCTGGGCTCTGCACTGTCAGATCCTTAGGATTCTCTCTTTCTGCCTCTCCCCATCTCACTCTCTCTCTCTCAAAATAAATAAACAAACTTCAAAAAAATTTTTTTAAATAACCTGTCAAATTTTTGTAATAAAGTTGCTTATGATATGCCTTTAATTTTCTTTTAATATATATAGAATCTGTACTGATGTCACATTTCTCATTCTTTTATATTTTTCTATCAGTTATAGAGAGAATGGTGTTGAAATTTATTAATTTTTAATTTCTCCTTGTAGTTCTGATTCAGCTACCCATAAGCAAAATTTTTCAATAAGCATATAATCAGTAAATATTTATAGAAGTGCAGCTGTGTATGTACCAATATTGTAATTATCATTATAAATGAAAACACAAATAAGACATTCTCTGCCCTCTAACAGCGTGTTATTTTATTTAATTTTTATAAATACTATTGATCTTTGCCTGTTTGCCACTTTCTTATGCCCATATTATGCAATGATAATAAGCCACTGACCTCTGAACTGTATAGCATATGGTCCAGTAGAAAATGTCAAGGAGTGAAGAAAAAAACAAATATATATGAAAAATAGTTACATCTCAGTAAGGTAAGTACTCATACATGAAATCAAAAGGATTCTATGGTACAAAGATGTCTCATAGATGACAAAAGTCTTGATCAGTATACTGAAGAAAGAGGAAGAGTTTTTTTGGATGTACAAGGACATTTTACAGTAGAGAGAAAACTACATGTACATAGGCCAACAGCTGTGAAACAGCCAGGCACATATGAGATGTCACAAATGGTCCAGTGTAATTGGAACATGATTCTGGGAAAGTAGTCAGTCACCAGATCCCCAGATCTGAGAGAGGTGTTGAGAGTATGCCTTTGCACAGCCTCTTTAATAGAATGAGCAGAGCTGCTGTTGTTTTTCCTTTGGAAATTGATTGATTATACATACTTTCAACCTTGTTATACAAATAAGTCTGTACATGCATTTATGTGTGACTTTCTTTTTTATTCAAACTCTAATTGAAACCAAAAAATGATAAGGAAGTAAAAGTATAGTTTATCATCTTAATTCCAAAGGTAAAAATCCTTAGGTGTTCCCAGAAACACGTGGACTTACTAGTAAGAGAATTGAGGGATATCTTCAGAATGGCCTTCTATCTACACTGAGGGAAGTGGAACCAGTCCTCACTAAAGAGCTTATATGATGATAGAAGAAAACAGCTAATTCGTTACCTTAGACTCCTGCTATTGAAATAGGAAGTTATTGAAAATGTTTATCTCAAGATGTCATCAGCAACAGTCTCAACTCTTAGAACTCTAAACTCAATCTTTAAAAAAAAAAAAACTCTTTTTACCCACTTGCTTCCTTGTCTCAGAATATAAGAACTACTATCAGTGACTTGGGGATATAAAGCTTCCCATTACGTTTTCCAATCAATTGGAAGAGAAGAAGAAAGCTGATTCTAATTAGAGAATGAGATTTCTTCCTGAATGCATTTTCTCTTAGAGATATGTTTACTGCAGGGGTGGCTGGGACCTCAGTATTATTAGAGATACTTCAGGGGAAAAGTAGGCCAATGGATTTCAGTGGACTTCCCTGAAAACCTAGTTAGCACTGAGACATAACTGTGATTTCTATGGGAGAATATGCTCAAAATTTCTTTTTTCAAGCAAACTTTAGGGCTCTATACATAAAATAAATTTTAATCTCATACCAAATCACTATAAACAGCAATGATTCTTATGTAACCATGGTCACGAACAAAATGAAGAATGTTTAATCATTATTGATTAAATGTACCCAAATAAAATTTATTTTTAATTAAAAATAGGGCACTTTTTCAGCTTCAAAATTTTACTTTATCTTTCATAAGTTTCATAATTTCTATGTTTCTTTTTATGTTTTAATAAGTGATATAGAAGAATATTTTAAATTTAAGAACAATATTAAATCATTTTTGTTAATTTAATATTTACTGTAATTCTTATTATATTTGGTTTCCTGTGTTTTAAGAGATGTTCTTTTCAAAGGCTAAGGAGAAACAGGGTGTGAAAGCCCAAATCTTTGTGTTAAAACAATACATAGTTGTGAATATTTCAAGACAGGAGATATATATATAATATGCTAAGATCAGGACATTTATATCAGAAAATAAGCCTGTTGCAAGTTAAGCAAAATTTTACTTTTAAATAATATAAACAGAAAGATGATTTGCCATATCTCCCCACAGATGATCTACATGGCACGAAATGCTAAAGATGTGGCGGTGTCTTACTATTATTTCTACCAGATGGCAAAAATGCACCCAGAGCCTGGCACCTGGGAAGAGTTCCTGGATAAATTCATGACTGGGAAGGGTGGGTTCCACTCTTACTTTACTCAAGGAGTTCTATAGTGAAAAATCCATTTGCGAGAAGATAGAAAGTTCAAATATAAATCTGCGTTTATTATAAACCTAATATGTGCCCAGTACTCCATGAATGTATTAAGAAGACGACAGAAGAAGCAGAATACATAGTCATGTCTTCCCTTTAAGGACTTTTGGGGAATATGTGACTGATTTTTCAGTTATTAGTCATGTTGTTTCAATTGTCCCTAGTGATTAAGTGTTTTTATCCCTTGCTGTGCAGCTGTTCTATTGTTTTGATTTCATACATATTTCTTGGGATCTCTTTTCCCTACCATTCCCTTATTTTTGTTACATAGACTGAAAATTCTTGAGTGAAGATTTTATCCTCAAGATTCTGTTTCTCTACTTGTATATTCTTTCTTTCAGGGAAACATATTTATGCCAATAGTTGTAGCTCTACATATAGTTCTCACACTAACATTCTTCTATAAAAATTCTCTTTTCAAGGCAAGTACATTTCAATGGTATCTTGCAAATTTTTACTCCTGCTGCTGCTTGGATTATTCTCTGTCCATAAAATGTCTACTCATCCTTACCATTATCAAAGCCCATCTTAGATCCAATAAATTCTTCTTCTTCCAGAGTCCTTTCTTAACCTCTCTGCCCCTATCATTTTTTTCTCCCTCTCTTCTTCTATAAACTTCCCTGCACTCCTCTCCAAGTAGATTGTAAATTTAGTGAGAACAAAGGTAATTATCCTATCATCCCACTTTCTTGAACTGATAAGTGCTTTTGTATTGATAATGATGACTTGGAATAATATGTAAGAGTTCTTTATGCAAATGGTTTTAATTTTCCAAACACTGTATCTTTCAATTTAGTGGCTTTTGGTTCTTGGTATGATCATGTGAAAGGCTGGTGGGAGAAGAGGAATGATTATCGTATTTTTTACCTATTCTATGAAGACATGAAAGAGGTAACTACAATACAATTTATTTTTTACTATTTAAGGAAAATTAAGATTTATCTTTTTTTATATCACATTTTCCTTCCTTCTTGATCTATAAATATGACTGGACCTCTGTCCTATTAACTCTGCCTTGAAAATTGATCTTCTACTCAGTCCCCTATTTTTCCACCACTACTGTCTCCTGCTCTAGTTCCAGCAGCTATCTTGACTTATTTGGAGTATCTCATGTTGCTTCTATTGTCCACTCACTGAAAATGATCCTTTTGAAAACTCAGAGTATGCCCGCTCCCTTCTTTAAATACCTCAATGGTTTCTATCTCTACATGAAATACAAAATCATTAAGATAACTTTGAGTTCAGTATTATTTAGTCCCTGTCTATCTCTCCAACCTTTTCTGGTATCATCTTTCTTTTTCTTATTAAGTGAACTTGCCTGAAATACTTTTCCCACTATTTTCAAATTAACTTTTCCTCATCCTTCATGTCTTAACTTAAATGTTAACTCTTCACAGAGTTCTTTAATGTCCATAATGCCAAATAATTCACCTTGGCTTATCCATTAAAGTCTTTTTAGTGGGACTCCTGGATGGCTCAGTTGGTTAAGCATCTGACTCTTGATTTCAGCTAGATCATAATCTCATGGTTTTTGAGATTGAGGCTGTGTCAGCATGGAGCCTGTGTGGGATTCTGTCTCTCCCTTCCTTTTGCCTTGCATGTTTGCTCTCTCTCTCTCTCTCAAAATAAATAAATAAACTTTTAAAAAGTCTCCTTTTCCATTGCTCTTTTCATAGCATCTATTAACATACCTTTTAAAATGATCATATGATTTTTATCTTTCATTTTGTTAATGTGGTGTAGCACATTGCTTGATTTGCTGATGTCAAACTATTTTTGTATCACTGGAATAAATCCCACTTGATCCTGGTATACAAACTTTTCAATGTGCTTTTGAATTTTGTTTGCTAGTATTGTGTCCAGGATTTTTGCATTGATATTCACCAGAGATGTTAGTCTGTTATTTTCCTATGCTGTTCTTAATCTGTTTTTGGCATTTGGTTGATGCTTGCCTTATAAAATTGGTTTGGAAGTGTTACTCCCTCTTCTACTTTTTTGGAAGAGTTTGACAAGGATAAGCATTAATTTTTCTTAAATGTTTGATAGGTAATCTATTCTTGTTGTTAGATATGCTTTAAAAAAGATCAAAGATTTTGAAAATTATACCTTATGATAATAGTAGCTTGCTTTATTACCATTTGTTATTCTACAGGTTAATTTTGGTTTTGAGTGTGAAAGGTTGAATATTAACCCAATTTTTTTGCATTTTTTGAAACAGAATTTAATCTTCCTATTAGCAGATGGTTGACTGGCATAACCAAGAATAGGACATAGCCAAAAATCACATTGACATATGTAGAGTCTTATTAAATGCATTGCCTATTTCATGACTAAGTCTACCTGAAATTATTATTTTACTTTATAATTGTTTAGGATCCAAAGCATGAAATTCAGAAGTTGTTAAAGTTTCTAGACAAAGATCTGCCAGAAGAAACTGTGGATAAAATCCTCTACCATAGCTCTTTTGATGTGATGAAGCAGAATCCATATACAAATTATACCACTTTCTTGAAAGCTCGTATGGATCATTCCATATCTCCCTTCATGAGAAAGGGTGAGAAATCATATACTAGTTTGCTAATTATATCATAGGTAGGTGGGGAGCTAAGAACAATACTGTAGGAAATGGAAAGAAATTATTCTGACAAGGAAAAAATAAGTAAAAAAAAAACTTACATGATTTGCAAATACTTTCTCCCATTCCATGAGTTTTCTTTTCCTCTTCTTGACAATGCCTTTGATGAACAAAATTTTTTTATTTTGATGAAGTCCAATTTACCTATTTTTTTGTTTTGTTGCTCATACTTTTGGTGCATATCTAAGAATCTATTGCCAAATCCAAGGTCATGAAGATTTAACTTTATGGTTTCTTCTATGAGTTTTATGATTTTGACTCTTATATCTAGACTGCCAATCCTTTTTTGTAAATGGTGTGAGGTAGGGGTATATTGTAGATTTATATTCTACTGTTTCACTTTAACACTGTATTTTCCCATATTATTACATATTCTTCAAAAACATTATTTTAAATGCCTTTATGGTATTCCATGATGTAGATATATCAAATCATTTAACCATTACTCTGATTTTAGATGTTTAGGTTGTTTGCAAATTTTCATTATAATAAATAGAGCTATGAGAACAACCCAAATAAAAAAAAAAAACTTAGGGGCAATGTGTGGCACATAAACTATAATTCCTGCTAACCTAACATGTAAGACCTTCTAATGAGAAATGTTTACCCAAGAGCCTATGCATTGATAAACACAAGTCTTGGCATCTATTGCTATTTCAGAAGAAAGCCTTTCATTTGTCTTAACTATCTAGATATTCTTCATATGTCTTAAAAATTTTGCGTGGTCAGTAACCAGTTTAAATGATGCTAGGCATATCAGATGAATAAGTGAAAGTATCAACTCCTTGAGCTTGTTGCTATAATATGGTAAACTACTGTATTCTAAGCATTGATTTCAATGTTTTCAATGTATAGCTAGCATCTTGCAAGAGAGAAACCCTTAGTAAATATGTGTTGAATTGAATTGTATGTGTGTGTGTGTGTGAGTGAGAGAGAGATTCTGTTAATTGTGTTTGTATTAGCTTTGCTGTAAAACAAGTAACTCCAAGAATCTCAGTGGCTTAAAACCATAAGTTTTTTTGTAATGTTTATTTATTTTAAGAGACAGAGAGAGAAGAGTGGGTGAGGGGCAGAGAGAGAGGGAGACAGAGAATCCCAAGCAGGCTCCGTGCTGTCAGCACATAACCTGAATTGGTGCTCAAACTCACAAACCATGAGGTCATGACCTGAGTCAAAACCAAGAGTTGAATACATAATTGACTGAGCCACTCAGGTGCCCCTAAGGCCACAAGTTTTATTTTTAACTTAGTGTTGGTGAATCTTGGCCTCCAGTGGCTGCTACAGTTTTACTTACTCTTTTTTATTCTGATTAGTTTTGTTTGGTTCTCATGGTGTCAGCCTCCTAAGTCTTCTCTTTCTGATACACAGACTGAAAGAGCTACCCATTTGTGGGATATGCCCAATATCCTGGTAGAGAGGAAGAGCAAGAGACTCACAATGCCTTGAAAGTTTCTGTTTAGATGTGGAATACATTGCACATATCAAATTTCATCAGCCAAAGCATATCAAAAATCCAAGCCCAAAGTTAACCCAAGCTCAAGGCAAAGAGGAATCACACAATGCATGTCAATTGGCAGAAGTGTAAAATCTTACAGTAGAAAGTGAATACTTATTAATACAAACAAATTAAGACAGTTTTGGAGAAACAGGTATTTTGGTGAGAGCTTACATAGGGACTGTTAAGGGTAATTTTTTTTAAGTTTATTTATTTTAAGGAGAGAGAGAGAGAACATGTGCACAGGCTGGGGAGGGGTGAAGAGAGAGAAAGAGAAAGAATCCTAAGTAGTCTTCACACTGTCAGTATAGAGCCCAACATGGGGCTCTGTCCCATGGAATTATGAGATCATGACCTGAGCTTAGATCATGAATGTGACACTTAACTGACTGAGCCACCCAGGCACCCATATTGAGGGAAATTTTAATTATAATGTGTCTTCATGTGTGCCAGAGATTTTTTTTTAGAATGTTAGAAGGTATGCCATGAATAAGTCTTTCTAGGAATATCTGGATCTAAACCAGGTATGATTATGCCTCCCAGGGAGTGTTTGGCAACATCTGAAGCATTTTGGATTGTCATGACTACAGGTATGCTATAGACATCTAATGTGTACAGGCCAAGGATGCTGCTAAACATGCTATAAAGCACAAGCGAATCCCTGCATCCACCCAGCAAATTGGCCCCAAATGTCAACAATGGAAACATAAACAAATAAAATGTCAAAGTTGAGAAAGCATAGGGCAGATTAACCAAGTTATTTTGACATGTTGTCTTTCCATTTTTCTTCTCTAAAACTGGGCTTACAGATGACTTCTGGGATACCTATGAGATATTTTATGAAAATGGCATTGTCTTTTTATCAGATATTCTTTGCAAATGCTGTGTTCTATACTTTTTCTTCAAAGTTTTAGATATGGTTAGTCTTCTTAATATTGGATAATTCTGTATTAACATAGTTTTAATTACCTTTAACCCAGTAAAACATTTAAACCATCCAAATCTTACTTGATCATGGACATTTTTCATAAATTATCATTTCACATTAGAAAATATTTATTTTAAAAGGGCTGAAAAATCTATTTTTGGTAACAAAGCTCTTGAGATCAAAGAATAAAGATTATGAGACATTGAATTTTCTTCTAGTGACATTTCTTAAAGCTACTTAAGTGATTATTTCTTTATAAAAGATACTGGAAAATAGTATGGGTATTTTAGAAAACAAAAAGGTCTAAGACTTTGGGAGTTGGGAATGGAATTATGGAGTAGATATGGCATTCTAAAGTTAAAGGTTTAAAAATATTAGAATTAACAAAATTGATAACACCCTAGCTAGACTTATCCAAAAGAAAAAATGATACAAATAGAAAAAAATATGAAAGAAAGAGGAGATATTGAAACCAACACAACAGAATACAAACAATTATGAAAATACCATGAAAAATGATATGCCAACAAACTGAACAACTTGGAAGAAATGGACAAATTCCTTAAAATATACAAACTACCAAAACTGAAATATGAAGAAATAGGAAATTTATAAAGGCCCACAACCAGCAAAGAAATTGAATCAGTAATCAAAAATCTCCCAACAAAGAGTCCTGAGCCACTGGCTTTCTAGGAAAATTCCACCAGACATTTAAGAAGAAAGAACATGTATTTTTCTCAAGCAGTTCCAAAAAATAGATACAGAAGGAAAACTTCCAAACTCATTCTATGAAAGCAGCATTATCTTGATTCCAAAACCAGACAAAGATCCCACTAAAAAGGAAAATTACAGGCCAATATCCTTGATGAACACAGATATAAAAACTCTCAACAAAACATTAGCAAATCCAATTCAGCAGTCTATTAAGTGAATTATTCACCATGACCAAGTGAGATTTATTCTTGGGCTGCAGGAGTTGTTTAATATTTACAAATCAATCATTGTGATAAACCATATTAATAAAAAAAAGAAAGGATAAGAATCATATGGTTCTCTCAAAAGATGCAGAAAAAGCATTTGACAAAATACAGCATCGTTTTTTGATAAAAACTTTCAAGAAAGCAAGGATAGAAGGAACATACCTCAACATCATAAAGGCCATACACAAAAGACCCAGAACTAATATCATCCTCTATGGAAAAAAACCTAGAGCTTTAACTCTAAGGTCAGGAACACGATAAAGATGTCCACTCTGACCACTGCTGTTCAATATAGTATTGGAAGTCCTAGCCTCAAAAATCAGGCAACAAAAAGACATATAAAAAAGGCACCTAAATTGTCAAGAAAGAAGTCAAACTCTAACTCTTTGCCAATGATATGATACTCTAAATGGAAAATCCTGAAAGACTCCACCAAAAACTGCTAGAACTGGTACATGTTCAGCAAAGTCTCAGGCTCAGTGTACAAAATCAACTACAGAAATCTGTTGCATTTCTATAAATTAATAATGAAGCAGCAGGAAGAGAAATCAAGGAATAGATTCCACTTACAATTGCACACACATACACACAAAAACAACCATGAGATACCTAGGAATAAACCTAACCAAAGAGGTTAAAGATCTATATGCTGAAAACTATAGAAAGTTTATGAAAGAAATTGAGGAAGACACAAAAAAAAATGGAAAAACATTCCATGCTCGTGGATCAGAAGAACAAATATTGTTAAAATGTTGATACCACTCAAAGTAATCTATACACTCAATGTAATGGTTGTGAAAATAACACCAACATTCCTCACAAAGCTAGACAAACCATTACAAAATTCATATGAAACCAGAAAAGACCCCGAATGCTGGAGGCATCACAATTTTGAACTTTAAACTGTATTACGAAGTTGGAATCATCAAGACAGTATGGTATTGGCACAAAAACATAGATCAATGGGACGGAATAGAGAACCCAGAACTGGACCCACATATATATGGACAACTAATCTTCATCAAAGCAGGAAAGAATATCCCATGGAAAAAAGACAGCCTCTTCAGCAAATGGTTTTGACTGTGGAATGAACCTAGAGCACTGTCTTACACCATACACAAAACTTAATTCAAAATAGATGAAAGACCTATATGTGATACAGGAAACCATCAAAATTCTAGAGAAGAAAACAGGCAAAAACCTCTTTGACCTCAGCTAGAGCCACTTCTTACTAGATATGTCTCCAGAGGCACGGGAAACAAAAGCAAAATTAAACTTCATCAAGATAAAAAGCTTCTGCATAGTAATGGACAGAATCAACAAAATTCAAGGCAACCCACAGAATGTGAGAAGATATTTGCAAATGACATATCTGATAAAGGATCTATAAATAACTTCTTAAATTCGACACACAAAAAAGAAATAATCCAGTGAAGAAATAGGCAGAAGACATGAATAGACACTTTTCCAAAGAAGACATCCAGATGGCTAACAGACATATGAAAAGATGCTCAACATCACTCACCATCAGAGAAATACAAATCAAAAGCCATTTGTCAGAATGGCAAAAGTGAACAATTCAGGAAACAACAGATATTGACAAGGGTGTGGAGAAGGGGAACACTCTTTCACTGTTGGTTGGGCTATAAGCTGGTGCAGCCACAAAGCAGTATGGAGGTTCCTCAGAAATAAAAATAGAACTATCCTATGACCCAGGTGTTTGTCCAAATGATAGAAAAGAGTGTAATAAGTGAAATAAGCCAATGAGAGAAAGCCAAATATCACATTATTTCACTCATATTTGGAATTTAAGAAACAAAAACAGATGAACATAGGGGAAGGGAAGAAAAAATAAGATAAAAAACAGAGAGGGAGGCAAACCATAAGAGACACTTAAAATACAGGGAACAAACTGATGGTGGCTGGAGTGGAGGTGGGTAGGGGGGTCTAAATGGGTGATGGACATTGAGGAAGGAGGGTTCTTGTTGGGACGAGCACTGGGTGTTATATGAAAGTGATGAACCCCTAAATTTTACTTCTGAAACCAGCACTACACTGTATGTTAACTAACTTGAATTTAAAATAATATGTATGTGTGTGTGTGAGTGTATGTATGTGGTAATTCAAACTAAAACTGATCTAAAAGGAAATTGTATAGCTGTCTAAAATTTATCTTTTTATCTTTCTTTTCAGGTATTTTGGGAGATTGGAAAAATCACTTCACTGTAGCCCAGTATGAGAGATTTGAAAAAGATTATGAAAAGAAAATGAAAGGGTCTACATTGTCCTTTCGTTCAGAGATTTGAGAAATACTGCTCTTTCTCCAACTCCTTTTGCTGACCCTTAAATTAAAGAAAAAAAAACATTCCAAACATTTAGTGTAAAAAAATTTCGCATGTAATAGTTCTTTACTAACATTAGTGCTTTGTAATAGAATATTCAAAGAATTTCTAAATCTACATATAAAAAATCAATATGGTCTCTATGATTTTAATTACTTTCCACAATGTTCTTACTACTCTTAAAGACAAAATAATAAAATGAAATTTAAAACCTATAAACATACCTGCTTTATTTTTTTAAGTTTATTTATTTGTTTTGAGAGAGAGAAATAGAGAACGAGGAGGGAGGGGCAGAGAGAGAGGGAAACAGAGAATCCCAGCCAGACTCTTACTGTCACCACAGAGCCTGATGGAGGGCTTGAACTCATGAACTGTGATATCATGACTTGAGCCACAATCAAGTCAGGTGCTTAACTGACTGAGCCACCCAGGTGTCCCATTGCTTATTTTTTTTAAAAATTCAAGTTCTGGGTTATTGGACTTGCAAAGAAGATACTTAAGGGAGTCTTCAAGATGGATGGATTAGTACCAAAATATTCCCTTAAAAAAGGCCTTAATTTCTCTTTGCTATATGCTTAGAATGATACCAGTGTAATATAAGGTTAATGACATTTTTTTGCAAAAAGTTCACTGAAATTTATTACCCTAGAATGGTTTACTATAGATTAAATTTTGGGTAATGTTTCAATTAATAGTAGTCTCCTCTTATAGTTTATATGTATTCAAAGAAATTTAAGACAGATTAGCAATAAGAAGAAAATACATAATGAGATATGACCTCACACCAGTCAGGATGGCTAACATTAACAACTTAGGCCACAACAGATGTTGGCAAGGACACACAGAAAGAGGAACCCTTTTGCACTGCTGGTGGGAACACAAACTGGTGTGACCACTCTGGAAAACAGTACGAAGGTACTTCAAAAAATTAAAAATAGAGCTACCCTGTGACCCAACAATTGCACTACTAAGTATTTATCCAAAGGATACAGCTGTGCTGTTTCAAAGGAGTACATGTACCCCAATGTTTATAGTAGCACTATCAACAATAGCCAGATCATGGAAAGAGCCCAAATGTCCATCAACTGATGAATGTATAAAGAAAGTGTGGTATATTTATACAATGGAGTATTATTGGGTAACCAAAAAGAATGAAATCTTGCCATTTGCAGCAATGTGGATGGAACTAGAGGATACTATGCTAAGAGAAATTAGTCAGTCAAAAAAATATCAGTCTGTGGAATTTAAGATACAAAACAGATAAACATAGGGGAAGGGAAGCAAAAATACTATAAAAACAGGGAGGGGGACTAAATGTAAGAGATTCTTAACTATAGAGAACAACAGAGGGTTGCTGGAGGGGTTGTAGGTGGGGGGATGAGCTAAATGGGCAAGGGGCCATAAGGAAGACACTTGCTGGAATGAACACTGGGTGTTATATTTGGAGGATGAATCACTGGATTCTACTCTTGAAATCCTTATTGCACTATATACTAACTTGGATGTAAGTCAAAAATAAATAAACAAATAATAAAATTAACATTAAAAAAGGAAATACAGAGAAATAATTGTAAGATGAACATAAGAAATAACTACAGTACCAATAGCTGATATTTATTGCCAGCTTACTATGTACCATGTGCTATACAATGTACATGGCTGTAATTTAAGTGCTCTTCATTCAATTCTTTATTTTTTAATTGTTATTTATTTTTTTGTTTTAACTTTTTATTTAAATTACAGTTAGATAAATATAGTGTAATACTGGTTTCAGGAATAGGAGTTAGTGATTCATCACTTACGTATTGATCTTCATTCAGTTCTTTAAAATAAGTATTCTATACCACTTGGCAATGAGAAAGAATGAAATCTGGCCATTTGCAGCAACGTGGATGGAACTGGAGGGTATTATGCTAAATGAAATAAGTCAGTCAGAGAAAGACAGATACCATATGCTTTCACTCATATGTGGATCTTGAGAAACTTAAGAGAAGGCCATGGGGAAAGAAAAGGGGGAAAAAAGTTATAAACAGAGAGGGAGGGAGGCAAACCATAAGAGACTCTTAAATACAGACAACAAAGTGAGGGTTGATGGGGGGTGGAGGAAGGGGAAAGTGGGTGATGGGCATTGAGAAGGGCACTTGTTTGGATGAGCACTGGTGTTGTACGGAAACCAATCTGACAATAAATTATATAAAAAGTATGAAATAAACTCCTAGAAAATATAAAATAAATAAAATAAAATAAAATAGGTATTCTAATTTTTCCTAAGTTTCATAGCCAGCAAACTGTCAGTACAAATAATACACATATCAAATATTCTGTAAAGGCATAAAGAAAGACCAATTTAGGTTCTGGTCTTTTTTTTTTTAACATTTATTAACTCTTATTCCCACATTCCTCACTTACTTATCCTGTATTCTCTCTCTTTCATCTTCTCAAATCTCTGCCATTATATGTTATCACACTTCATGACTACCAGCTATTTCAGATGTAGTTAAATTTACAAATATCACTGAAAATCTTCTCTCATGAGGAAAATAACAGAAGTTCCCAAATTTCATACATTTTGAAACAATAAGAGGAACTGCTTTGTTTCAAAAACCTTCAAGTTAGAATAAATAATAGCTATTCTTGGATTTTATTTTTAATTTTTTATTATGATATATACACACAGTAGAGATTTAATAATAAAATAATATATTAGATGCTACAAACTGACTTTTCAAACTTCTTTTAATCCGTATTTATTTCCTATTTTGACTTACTTAGATCTTGAGGTATCTTCACATTATAGATACTCTTAATAATAATGACTATTTTAAAGATAAAGAAAATCACAAAGAATTTAAATGATTTTCCCCAAATCATACTCTTAGGAAGTAATGAGGTTTGTTCTATAATACAAATAACCAACACTGGTTTTCCAATTCATGTCATTGAAATGAACCAGTGATCATTTCAAATTTCTGCCAATTTCCTCTAATGCTCTGTGCTTCCTTTATTCAATGAAGACTTAAAATTTTATTTTGAATATGTAAAAACATTCTTTTTGGCTTAAAATATGTCAGCATCCACAGGTGGCTGGGTGGCTCAGTCAGTTAAGAGTCCAACTTCGGCTCAGGTCATGATCTCACATGGGGACAGCCTGGAGCCCGGAGTCTGCTTCAGATTCTGTATCCCCCTCTCTCTGTGCCCCTCCCTGTTCACCCTCTGTCTGTCTTTCTCAAAAATAAATAAAATATTTAAAAACTAAAAATATGTTAGCATTCAGGGGATTTTTTTGTTTCATTTTGTTTTTTAGAGAACAACAGTGGAGAACTGAGGATGCTTCAGATTTCTAAAAAAGCAGCCAATATGCAAATGTGGACAAAACTCAATTCCTATTCGATACAATAGTGAAACCAGACACATAACACGCGTGCTCTGATAGGGGAAACCACGTCATGAGCTACAGTAACCACAGGTGCTGAATTTTCATAGCAGCTCTCATTCCATATACTTTGCCTTCTTTTTCTCATGTATCTAGAGGTAATTTTCAGACCATGTTGCCAGTATGTTGATTCAGAAAACATTAGCACAGCACTCATTATTCTTGACTTAGTACAAAAACAACACATTGGGCATAAAAATAGTAAATATTATCTATTTATAGCACTCAATTGAAATGGGAGAGTTCAAATGGACTTACCTAAAATCTACATTTGATGTAAATGATTTGTTCTGCAAATGACGTGAAGGATCTTTTTTTTGGATAAATTCTTATACTGTAATTTCACCAGGTTCTTTTCAACTCTAATTCTAATATTATAAAAATCATCAAGAGCTCTAAATTGAAGAGGAGAGATCACAATTTATTGAAATTAGGAATTGAGTAATTGAACTTGGCATGCATGTTCCTAATCTTTATTTAAAAATGTGGTAGTAGGTTACCTTAGGGGCTCGATCAGTTAAGTGTCCGAGTCTTGACTTCAGCTCAGAGCATGACCTCACAGTTTAGGGGTTTGAGCCCTGCGTTGGGCTCTGCACTGACAGTAGAGCCTGCTTAGGATTCTCTCCCTCTCTCTCTACTCTGCTCCCTCCTCATTTGCATTCTTTCTCTCTTTCTCAAAATAAGTGAATTTTTAAAAAATGTGGTAATTATATGTTGAGTATTTTACAAACACCTAATAAAGATAAGACAATACTATTTTAGACACTCACATGATACTTTTAAAAGTAAAATGAGACGGGATTGATATTCAAGATTAAGACTGTAGGTAGTTGCTTTTATGTTACAGTGAATGATGTAGTAGTCACTTTTCTTATGATATTAGTTTAGCAAACTACTAACCTCCCGATACATAATTATCGACCTATTCTAGGTGATTAAATAATTTTATAAGGTGTGAAGTGTTTCATGAATTCAGTAACCATATAATATATATTATGCTGTAATATAATGTTAATAATTATAATAATTATAAAATAATTATATTAAATATAAAATTATAATGCCATATTATTATATTATGCAATGTTATAAAAATGTGTGTGCGTCTGTGTACCAACATAGGTAATATTTTGGGATGTTCATTGTTTACACAGAGCCCAAAGAAATAAAGGGAAAAATTGGAGCAGCTCATATGGAAGGAGAATGTGAATAAAAATAAATATGATTTAAATTCATACATATTCAGAATGACAAAATTCAGAAAAATGAAAACTATATAAATAAATAGAACTTTAAGAAGCCATCAAAAGGGACTTTTTCTTTAAACCACGTTTTCCTATACTTGGTTTTCACTGGTTTTTATCAACCAATTCATGAACATAATGCATCTATGTTTCTATCACTACACTATTCAATGTTAGAAACAAACAAATGCTGAGCACATGGCTCTTGTCTCTGAAGAAGCTAATAACTAAATACATCAAAGAGAGATGTGGGACTACATATTAAGTGTTACATTGTCTTGTTCAGACATTAAATCTCTCAGAAATTCTGGTATGATATTTCTTTCAGCTGTGAGAGACAGAGTACATATTGCTTGTTAGCACTGTTTTTATCTCTAGAAAGAAAGAGGGGCATTTTTCTTTTTTTTTAAATATTTTTAATGTCTATTTACTTTTGAGAGAGAGAGAGAGAGAGAGAGAGAAAGCATAAGTGGGGGAGGGGCAGAGACTGAGGGAGACAGTCTGAAGCAGGCTCCAGGCTCTGAGCTGTCAGCACAAAGCCCCACGTGGAGTCTAACTCATGAACCAAGAGCCAAAGTTGGAGGCTTAAGGGACTGAGCTACCAAGGTGCCCCAAAAGGGGCGTATTTCTTTAGAACTGTATAAATTATAATTTTCTAAACAATTAGCTATCATTGGTTTATACATCAAAAGATATGGACCAAAAAGATATGGTGAGAATTATTAGAATCAAAATAATAATGATGTAGGCCCGAATTTCCATATTAAATGTTAATAAGACAGAGAAAGAAATAGTTAAAATAGTTTTAAAAAATCAGTAAGATAAGAAGAGAAGGAGGGAGAGAAAGAGGAAGAGAAAGAGAAAATGAGAGAGAGAGAGAGAATACCATTTTATATATGTGGCCTCTCTCCTACAAGACTACTGCATCCAAAGAGGGAAATGGAAATTTATCTTCTAATGCTTCCAATTCTTTAGGGAGATAGAATTTTTCAATATGAGTAGTTAGTATTTTTCTCTCTAAATCTTTTTAACAACTATAGAATTATATGTCATTCTTTGAACAGTTTAAACTAAAAGCAAACTAACTTTGTGAATCCTGATCATTAGTATGTCCTGATTTCTCTTTCTCAAACTGAAAAAAAAAATATTATGCTGAAGAAAGTGCAAAAATATTAAATTTTTATCTCATTCAAGGACTTTAAGACAGACTTTATGTATAAAATAAAAGCATTTATAACTTCAACCAAAATGTGGGGGGAATCCCTGAAAAATTTTAACCAATATAATCACAGCCAAATTTATTTTTTTAAGATAAGAAAAAATGGACTATATTTTAAATACAAACTTGATATAATATTTATATATAAAATACATAAAACACATACATAATTTATGTATACGGTTATATGTAAACACATATGAATGTACCCATTATCACACAGAGTAGGTTTACTGCCCTAAATATCCTGTTTTGCCTATTCATCTCTCTTCCCTACTAACTTCTGCCAACCACTGATATTTTTACTGTCTCAATAAATTTGCCATTTTCAGAATGTCATATAATTAGAACTGTATACATAGTATACAGCCTTTTCTGATTACCTCTCTTCACTTAGTAAATAAGCATTTAATTTTCCTGCATATCTTTCTATGGCTTGGAATCCCATCTCTTTGAGTGATGAATAATATTTTATTGTTTGGAGTTTTTAATTATCCCTTTACCTAAAGGATAACTTTGTTGTTTCCAACTTTTGGTCATTATGAATAAAGCTGCTATAAACAGCTTATGCATGTTTTTTTGTGTAGACATAAGCATTCAACATTTTTTTGGAAAATGCCATGGAGTGTGGATTAGTGCATCATATGATAAGAATATGTTGAGTTTTCTAAGTAACTGCCGAATTGTCTTCCACAGTGGCTGTGCCATTTTACATTCTCACCAGCAACGAATGAGAATTCCTTCTGCCAATATTTGATGTTTTAATGCTTCAGATTTCGGTTACTCTAATAGTTTTTAGTGGTATCTCACTGATGTTTTATTTGGCATTTCCCTGATGACATATGATGTGGAGCATCTTTCCATATACATTTTTGTTATTTGTACAATTTCTTTGGTGAGGAGTATGCCAAGGTCTTTGGCCCATTTTTTTTTATTGTGTTGTTTACTTATTTTTGAGTTTTAGGAGTTTTTTGATATATTTTGGAGAATAGTCCTTTATTAGATGTATCTTTTGCAAGTGTTTTCTTCCAGTCTATCACTTGTCTTTTCATTCTTTTGACAGTGCGTTTCAAAGACCAAAAGTTACTTTAAAATTTTTAACATAATTTATTGTCAAATTGGCTAATATACAGTGTCTACAGTGTGCTCTTGAGAGTAGATTCCCATGATTCATCGCTTACATACAACACCTAGTGCTCATCTCAACAAGTGCCCTCCTCAATGCCCATCACCCAGTTTCTCTTCTCCCCTGTGCCTCCATCAGCCCTCTGTACTTAAGAATCTCTTAAATTTTGTAAAATGTGCTTTCTGTGGGGTGCCTCAGTGGGTCAGTCGGTTAAGTATCTGACTATTGATTGCAGCTCAGGTCATGATCTCAAGGTCATGAGATCAGGTGTTGGGTTCCAGGTCGGGTTCCACAGTGGGCATGGAGCTAGCTTAAAATTCTCTCTCTCTCTCTCTCTGTCTCTCTCCCTCTGTGTCCCCTTGCTTATGGTTTCTCTCTTTCTCTCAAAAGTTATAAGATAATAAATAAAATATTTTCTTCTATTTATAAAAATAATATATGCATATTATAAAATAATTCTAGACAATATAAGAAATATGAGAAATAGCAGATGCCTATGGCAAATTTTATTTTGCTTCGCATATTTCTGTCTATGCACCACTCAGAGGCCACATCCATTATTCCAGCCTATCTTGCTATTGACTTAGAAAGTGAACACAGGAAGAATAATAAGTTCACACTTGCATAGTGCTGATTACCACTGGACCATGGTACTAAGTGCATCATGAATCTTTTTTTAAATCTGTGCATCGTCTTTATGAATTTAGCTCAGTATTATCCCCTTTTTACATAAGACATGACTGAAATATGGAGATTGTATGTGGCTTCCCTACTGGCCAATAGAACTGCTATTTGAATGTAGTCAATTCTGCTTCACTACACAGGCTTACCTTATGCTGATCAAATTTAGTACTCCATAAGTTAGAAATTGACCCTGGAGAAATTAAAGACTATTTCCTAGGCTATCTTGATAGCAAAGAGGCAGAGACCAAATTAGAAAATTCTGATTTTCAGTCCTATACCTCTAACATAATTGGCTGAAAATGGTACAGACCAGATAGTGAAGGGGAGTTAAAAATAAAGTCACAATACAACAAAGCAGAGTTAATTACATCCTGGACAAAAGACACAATGTACATAAGGTAAGGGTTTGAGTTGTAATTCACCAATCTACACTTTCTATACTTCTCTTCTTTACAGATTTTCAGTGTAGTCAGGATGTCTCAGATAGTTACAGTTCTTCATAAAATGTTAAAAGTGATACCAAAAATAGCAAACAAATGAGCCACTTATATTTACAGAAGATTGAATCACCATTCTGTGTTTGCTTGTTGATTGCATTTCTTTTTTTTTTTAATGTTTATTTTTGAGGGAGAGAGAGACAGACAGACACAATGTGAGCTATGGAGGGGCAGAGAGAGGGAGAAGACACAGAATCAGAAGCTGGTTCCAGGGTCTGAGCTGTCAGCACAGAGCCCGATGTGGGGCTTGAACCCACAAACTGAGAGATCATGACCTGAGCTTAAGTGAGGCGCGTAATCAACAAAGCCACCCAGGTGCCCCTTGATTGAATTTCTTTATTATTTTCTGAGTATGTTCAGCTATTTATAGGGTGTATATTCAACTTGCTATGCCAATTAAAATACTGTATAGCCAGGTGACATGACATTAAGCTCTTTATTTCTTTAGATACATACAAAACCAAAAAAATCTCAAAGATCTCACGTTAATCTGTATTTGGTAAGATTAATAACTACAACATATAGGATCACTTTAATTTTATTAAAAACAAATTGAAAATGTCACTGTTATACCCTTTAAAAGAAAGAATATACATTTTATTTCATGAAGGTAAAATAAAAGCAACCATTAGTTTTGCATTTCAAATAGTAGTAAAACAAACATTTTTTAAAATTATTATTTACTCTTAAGAGAGAGAGAGACAGAGCGTGAGTGGGTGAAGGGCAGAGCGAGAGAGGAACACAGAATCTGAAGAAGGTTACAGGCTCTGTGATACAAGGCTCGAACTCACAAGAAGTGAGATCATGACCTGAGCCGAAGTTTGACGCTCAACCAACTGAGCCACCCAGGTGCCCCTAAACAAACATCTTAAACTAGCTGCTTGATATGTTTATCTCATCCAGTTACGAAAGTTAAGACTCCTAAAAGTATTAAGAATATAACTTCTTCAAAAGCAGTAAATGATAGCAGTCATTTGCAAGACCAATTTGAGTAAAAATCTAGAAGGTAAGTGGTTAAGGCGCAGCAGAAAACTTGTCTAAGAACTTATTCAGCTGTGAAATGATAATTTCTAAAGATTTTTAAAACTTGATCATATAGTATTTTTGACTCAGTTATTGATGCATATGCAAAGAACTACTTCTCAATCTAAAATGCAAATTATTAAATATTCATTTTTGTTTTAAAACTTATACCAAGTGATGTGTTCAACAGGGACTCTGGCCCAACCGCACATTGCCTCAGGGTGCGAGTGAACAAGATTCTGATACGGAGCGGGTGTCTCCAAGCTGAAGAGATCAGAGACGGAGAAGTGATGGGGTAAAGGTTGAGATATTAAAGCCCAAACTACATGTTAACAAAAGCATTTCTATGTTTTGCTGAGACAGCTGTAAGGTCTCAGGCCAAAGGCTCATTTCCTTAAGAGAGCGTCTGTTGTTTCTTTTTCAGGAAATGGAAACCTCAGACAGAAGTATGGACAGTGGAGGCAGCTGTTCACCTTTCCCAGGACTGAAAAAGCAAAGAGCCAACCTGTATTGCTACTGGCTTCTTCCCCCACTTGGAATAAGAGGAGGGACCTTCTTCAACTCGAGATTTAGCTTTATAATGTTAAGCCCAAGAGTCGGATTACCCACCTTGTAATTTTGTGAGTCAGCCTGTATGTGCCTTGGGCTGGTGCCC
>PJEM01012429.1:26663-47334 GCA_004023845.1 Helogale parvula | reverse complement strand
CCCCTACCACCCCCCCTCTCTCCACCCACCGTCCACCTCTATGCCCAACCTCTCCATCCACCACCCAACCTCACACTCAGTCTCCATTGCCACCTGCATCTTGGCTGTAAACGACCACGCTTCCTCTTGTCTTTAGAGTCTAGTCCGCCCTTCCCCCACAGCGGCTCCTATCCTGGTCCAGACGCCTTCCCTGATGGTCCTTAGTAAAGTCTTCCTCGCTGTGTGACACACATCATGAGTAATTATCCCTCAAACACTGGAAAAATGGAACTCGATTATGTTAATTTTCTGCTCAAACCACTTGGCTTCCCCTGTCCCTGTGTCACATGCAGCAGATTTATACTGATGCGACTTCAGGGCCCTGGCCCAGTGCCGCTCGCCCGGCCCCCACCTCCCGTCCCGCCTCCTCCTTCTGGCTGCTGCTTCTCCTGAGTCTGAGGGGTGCTGCTGCCCTGGCCATCGGCTTCCTGTCCCCTCTGCCAGGACCTCCCTCCCCCGCGATATCCACACGGCTGCCCCCGCCCCCGCCAGACGTCCCCATGTTTCACGTGGTATCTCCCGACCACACCGTTGTCTGCCGCCCACGACCCCGCCGTTCACAGGCCCGCGCGGCCCCCTCAGCGCGGTTCCCCGTGGCACAAACACCTTCCCGCACACCAGCCCCTTCCCTCGTCCATGCCGGCCGGCCGCCCGGCGTGCGGCCCGTCTCCGCGGGAGCAAGACGGGCGCGGCCTGGACTCCTGCCTGTTTTGCTCGTGACACGTCTAAAGCAGCCGGACGCCAGCCACCTGTTAACCGAATCTACGATAAAACGCATTGCTGCCACCAGCGGACAGTCTCTCTAGGCGCTCAGCAAGCTGAGCAGTGTCCGCCTGGACCGGCTGCCCCACGCCACAGCCTGCGGAGGGCTGGAAAGGGGCCAATACCGAGCACCGCGGAGTGACACACTGAGGTGACAATGACACTGTCTGAGCCTCCGTGGACGCATGCTTCCCACCACACACCAGCCCGGGCATCTGGTTCTATCAGTCAGTCGACCCCTTGCTTTCTGGGAGCCTTCACATCGAAGACCAGACTCTTGATCACACACAGCGTCTGAGCAGAGGTCTGTAAATGGACGGCGGAAGTGCTGAGGGACAGCCCAGCATCACGACTTGAGTTAGCCGTCGTGTGTCAATAACGACAAATACCAGCATTATCTGACGCTCTCTGCCAGACAGCATTCTGCTCCTTAGGTTGCGTCGGGTCACCCACACAAGCCCCCGCTGAGCACCTAACACCTGCTAGGAATGACTCTGGACATTCGAGTCATGTTTACCGACTCCCTCACTGGTTTACTCCACACGTATTTACTGAGTGTGTCTGTGTGGTGCGCACTGCAAGGGGTGCGGGAGGCGGCAGGATGACCCGGGAGTGCTGGAAAGGGACAGACAGACCATCATCAAACAAGAAAGCAGCAAACAGTGCTAATGAACAAAAAGGCAAATGGAGTTTTATGCAAAGCGATGGGGCCAAGGTCTCACCGAAGACATGGGTGTGCGCGGACGTCTCAGCACACATCAGTTACACGGAGAGGAGAGGAGCCGTTTCGGCACAGGCCGGCGCCGGCGGCAAGTCCGCAGACTAGCTGGACATAAGGGCCGCACGTCTGAAGGAGTTAAGGACCAGAGTGGCCAGGAGGCAGGGCTTGACAGTGCCCATGAAGTAGGAAGTGGAAGGCTCTATTTCACTCTAAACGGAGCGAGCATGGGTTACAGGGCTTTCGGCAGGGCTGTGACCTGGTCTGATGCGTGTTTAAAAAGACCAGTTAGTACGGTGTGGACACGGACTGATCAAGGTCAGACGCAGGGAGGCCAGTGAGCCAAGGGGCGCTGCAGTGGCCCAGCTCAGAGGCAGGGCTGCGGGGAGCCTGGGGGTGCTCAGGACCCGGCCCTGGCTGCACGCAGCCGGCAGGGACGGCGCACAGCCCAGGAACACTTGGAGGACCATTCCCAGACTTCTTTTATTGTTTGTACAACTATATTTGTCGCTACACTGGGGGCATTTATTCCATAGTTTTATTACACTGCAGTCAGAGAAGGTGACCTGTATATTTCTATTTCTTGGAAATTATTGAGCTCAAAGATAAAAATTTAAGTTTGCTAACTTTTTTATTTTGCAATAGTCTGAGACCTACAAAAAGGTCCACAAATATTGCCATGTTACCGTACGCCCTTCACCAGCTTCCCTTAGTGGGAGCATCTTGCATAATCCTAGTACACTCAGAAATGCAACCGGACTAATTAAAATTAGTGCAATACCCTGAGCTAAACAGCAGACCTTGTCAGAGTTTTAGATTTCCCCACTGATCTTTCTACAGTCCAGGGTCCAGTCCAGGATTCCGTGTTGCCTTTGGTTGCACTGGCCCCTTACTGCCTCCAACCTGTGACAATACCCACCCTCCCCTGCCTTTCATCACCCGGACGCTTTGGAAAACCACCTGTCACTTATTTTGTAAAAGGTCCCTTTGCAGGGCTGTGCACTGCGTCCTGTGACTGGCTGGTGGGAAGGCCTTTCAGGCAGGAGTGCCACAGGAATGACACACAGGGGTCCACGGTGTCACCGTGTCTTAGAGGGTGGAGGGAACCTGCCTGGGGCCGGTGGGGGTGGTCGTTTCTCCTCAGAGGAGTGTGGATGCCCTGTGGGATGAGCACGCAGCCCGTACGGAGAGACCTGGAGGCTCTGTGAACGCGCTCCTCAGCAGCTCGCTTCTGCTCAGCCTGACGAGCTCCTGCTGCACTAGTTAAAGCCACAGCGCTGGCCCCGTGCTGATGTCCCGTCCCTGTCCCCTCTGCCCCACGCCCTGTGCTGCCAGGAAGAACCGTCCACCTTCCCCGCCTGGCTATTGCATCCATAGTTTATTAACGTCAGCACGGACTCCTGAGCTGTGGGCTACAGTCCAGCATTACTAGTCTTTATTTTGCTGTTTGTGCTGCTCCAGCCTTGGGCCCTGGGAGCCCCTGCAAGGAGGTGTCTCCCTCTTTGTGACCCGCCCCCATCCCGGGTTGCTCCCCTCCTTTACTGTCTGAAGCCACCTGATATCCAACCTGATTCTGTGTTTTCTCTGCCCAGCACTGGGGTCAAACACTTCTCCAAAGGGCACTAGGTCCCTTGAGGAGAATGGCTGTTAGAAATCAGGACCCGGGCGTCGGACGGAGCTCGGGTGGGCGAGCGTGCGCACCAAGCCACGGCCAGACGCACCGGAGCGCTTACTTCCGTTCTCCCTGGCTGGGGGCATGCAGGTATTAAAAAGTTCATAGCACAGTCTTTGACGCCAGTGAAGCCCCCCAGGGCCCACTTCACCTGTTCACCTTCGCTCACTGGCAACATCGTTCTCTGGCAACGACACACGCATCTCGTCATCCGTTGTGTATTTAGTTATCTGTTTAATCCTGGCCTTTATCTGCCATGGCTGGAGGCACTAACACAGGTGGCTGGGAGGAACAAAGGTCCTGAGCAGGGTCCTGACCCGGCAGGGCTCCTGGTCTCTGCCTCACAGTGTGCAAAGTATCTCTCAAAGTCTCTGGCCGGTTCCTTTATCTCCCCGCCCCCCCCCCCCCCGCCATTATCACGTTTCCCGTTTCTCACAACCTCATTTGCTCCTGTTTGCAGTCCACTTTATGGTTATTGCTTGGGGCACCTGAGTCACCAGCACGGTTCTGCAAGTCAGAGCTCCCTAAAGACACGTCCCCAGAGGAGCGAGGTCCCCGTCACCCCCCTGCGCACTCCTGTTCCTCCTTCTCTCCACCACCTCCGGTGGGTCACCCTGATTCCCAGCAGCAGGGTGCCTCACCGTGTCCTGCGCCACGATAGGGGGCCATAAACATGCAGAGTTATTTTAGGGCCAAGCGGAACTGAGATGCCCATCAGACAACTCCACGGGGCCATCCCCGGGCTTTCATTCAGGTCTGGGCTCCAGACAGAAGCGAGAGGTCACCAGGAAAATGTGGGAGAAGCGGCCAGGCACGTGGAGGGGGTCATGCAGAGGATCATGGGCAGAGCGGAGCAGGTGCCCACCGGGCCCGGGCGCGGTACTCACAGGTGGCGCAGGACAGGCGGGCGGGACGCACGGCAGCATCATTCAAGCCGGAGGCTCCATGTGCGGGAGACGGGCGGTTACGTAACTCGGAGCCGTGGGAGAAGTCCTCCAGCTCCGCAGGCGGAGGAGCGGGGGCACCCGGGGACCCCGGGCCGAGCGCAGCCTGCGCGGGAGGGGCCCGGGCGGGACCCGGAGCAGGGCGACCCCGCGGGTCCTCACGGGGCGGGAAGCGCAGCCCTGTCGCGCCTGTCCGTCCGCTCCCCGCCCCTGCCCCCCAGAGACGCGTCCCTTCCGTGGGCGTGGGGCCGGCCGACCGCCCTCCTGCGCCCCCGCGAGGGTCCCCGCAGCCCCGCCGGCGCCCCTGCCGGCCGGTGACCCCCTCCGGGGCCGTCCATCCCGCCCCAGGCCGCCCGGTCCCTCCGTGCCCCTGCTCGGGGTCCTCCCCTCCCGGCTCCCCGCGCCCCCGGCCCCTCGGCCACCCTCCCGGACGCTCGCTGGCAGGCGGCCTCCCTGCTTCCCGCCTCTGCTCCACATGCTCGCCGGGCCGAGCGCCCACGTGCGTCGCAGCCCTTTTCGGACGACTTCCCGGCGCGGCCATCGGGACAGGCTGCGAGAGGCGGCGGGCGGCGGCTCCAAATAACACCGGCTTACCTCACTCCCTCCCACACGGCCCCGTAAGCCATCTGGGCCCTGCTCGCTGTCGCCGGTTCTCTGGGCGCAGGCTCAGGGGACTGCTGGTCACCGCGGCCGAGCGGGCGGTGCTGGGGCGTCAGGCCATCCGCAGGCGGCCGGCCTCACTCCCACCCCAAGTCACTGGCGGAACCGGATCACGCGGTCCCTCAGCCAGACGGGCCTTCGGAGCGTCCTCCCAGCCCGGCGGGGGTGCAGCGCCCTGGGCCCCGATCGCCTGCCGCCTCTCTCCCCTGCTCAGCAGGACTGCTCATCTCAGACATTTCAGTTTTGTTTATTTTCAAGCTTTAAAATTATTCTTTTTAAAAAAATTTCAATGTTTATTTTGAGAGGGAGACAGAGAGAAAGAGAAAGAGCACAAGCAGGGGAGGGGCAGAGAGCGAGGGAGACACAGAATCCGAAGCAGGTTCCGGGCTCTGAGCTAGCTGTCAGCCCAGAGCTCAACACGGGGCTCAAACCCATGACCCGTGAGATCAGGACCTGAGCCGAAGTCAGACGCCTGACTGAGCCACCCAGGGGCCCCTAAAATTATTCTTACTATTTTTTGAGAGAGAGGGAGTAAGCTGGGGAGGGGCAGAGAGAGGAGAGAATCCCAAGCAGGCTCTGCACTGTCAGGGCAGAACTGGACACAAGGCTTGAACTCAAGAACTGTGAGATCATGACCTGAGTGGAAACCCAGAGTCGGAGGCTTCTCGGACTGAGCCCCACGCCCCGCCCCCAGCCGTTGAAAGCTCCATGTGCACCAGCCGAAGCAGAACCAAGCATGTCTGCTCCATCTGCCCCGGCCGCCAAGAGCGCCTCTGTCCCGCCCAGATCATGGTCCTCGGGCCTCCTTCACCGGCCCCTTTGGGGGACCGCGGGCTCACCACATCCTGGTCGGTTCCGCCCTCGAACGTGTCCAGCACCGGCCCACGGTCTCTGTTCCAGGGCTTCGGCTCTCACTCCCCCTTTCTGATGGGCACTCAGTCGTACGCACTAAGTCAGAGGGCTCTTTCCAGAACAGAGCTCTCCTAGTCTACTCGAAAGTTTTCAGGGGCTCCTTATGACCTTTGGGGGGAAACTAAGGGTATTATTAGTCTAACACACAGATTGCTGGAACACGAAGTTACAGGAGCGATAGCCGTCTGCCAAACACCCCCTGGCACTGCCCGCAATAGCCCCACATAACTGGCCCGTTAGGATTTCCTTAGAGGCAATTCAGGCCTCAGATACGATGTTAGGCAGGACTCTGTGTCGGGACCACTAAGTCCCCTTCTCTGCGCTCGAGGTGGGGTCTGCCGAGCAAGGCCAGCGGTGGCGGAGACCACGTCCTGTCCGACCGCAATGGCCACCGCCCCATGGGGAGGAGTCACCGGCTCACCTGAGATGAAGCATCCCCATACTTTCTGCCTTGTCTTCTGTTTTGACTGTTGGTTTTGTAGATTAAATGCTTGATTACCTACCACTCCGTAAAGTGAGAGGCATATGCCACTTACCCACTGAGCATGGGTCCATCCGAAATTAAAGCAACAGTGTAACCATGCCGCGTAAGGTGCTGTGGTGGGTGATTATGGGGACAGCACAAGGCCCTCCCACCTGCGGGTGTAATTTAATCAGGAAGTGGAGAAGAGCGCAGACGAAAGTAAGAATCCCGGGGCTCCTGGGGGGCTCAGTCCACGGAGCGTCCGACTCTTGATCTCGGCTCGGGTCATGATCTCACGGTTGGTGGGTTCAAGCCCTGTGTCGGGCTCTGTGTGGACAGAGCGGAGCCTGCTTGGGATTCTCTCTCCCTCTCTCTCTCTGCCCCTCCCCCACTTGTGTGCTCGAGTTCTCCCTCTCTCTCTCTCTCTCTTTCTCTCTCTCTCTCTCTCAGAATAAACTTAGAAAAGCAAAGTAAGAATCCCAACATCAAATGTGCAGGAAGATAGCACGTGGACAACCTCTACTGGGGGAACTTTCCTGTCCTCGAGAGTCACGCACGACGGCATGGGGCCCCAGGGTGGCTGTGGTGGGAAAGCCGACTTTCCACAGCAGGAGGAAGTTGGACGCTCCCCTGGCTGACACCGGACGGGCCCCGAGACACCAGGGCCTGTACGAGGCAGCGCGGTGTGAGCAGATCCCGGGAGCTGCGAGACCTTCCTTGGGCACACAGCCTGCGGGGAGATCAAAGGACGCCGTGAGATCCCGGGAGGGAAGTGCGTTCCAGGCCAGCACGGATACAGGAAGATTCCAGAAGACGGCGGTAAGTAGTGTGTGAAAAATACTCAGGGTCCTCATGATCCGGCTGGAGGTTAAGGAACGCGATCAGGCTCGGGGCTCCTTGGGGAGCCCGCACCCCTGACTCTGCCACCACTGGGGCCGGGCGCCCGCCTGTCTGGGCGCAGGCAAGCGCAGGGCACAGAGGAAAGGTTGCTTCGTAAACATTTGCAGTGTTCACAGTAAAACTGGGCGTCCAGTGGGAGAAAGCCGGAGAACATGCAGGAGGGGAGATGCCGACTTCCCGGCCCCTTCCCACGCCGCCTGCCATCCTCCCCCCGCCCTGCTAGGTGGGGAATCACCTCGAGAGCCTGTCGCTTTTGACTGTGTCCTTTCTGACACGTTTGTCTCGGGTTGCAACCTTCTAGTTTGCATCAAGTTTATGTAGAGGCAAAAGTCATGAGCTGCAGAGTCCACAGTAACTATGCACCCAGTCGCATAAGTGGTCTCCCCTCGGCTGGGAACTGGGGAGTGACCCTCCTCTTCCCGAGGAGACAGCATGCTTCTCGGAGGCCGCGGGGCCAGAGCGGGGCGGGCCGGCGTGGGTCTGCCTCCCCACCTCTGCTGCAGGGATCACATGCAAACACCCCGCAGGTCAAGTAGGCACTCCTGGTGTCTGGCTCTGAGCCCCAAGCAAGATGCCCACAGGACAGGATCTGAGGTGGTGCCGGGCAGGGAGAGGGGACAGCGAGCCGTGACCTCCGTGCTGGGCATGGAAGGAAGGAGCAGACGGGCTTGGGTTCTCTAGGGAACGAGAGATACAGCAGCCCAAAGGCCAGCAGTACGGGCAGTGGTGACAAGCCGCAGACGGGCCTTCCGTCTGGATGGTACGGGACCCCCCCCCCTTCCTCCCAGGGCGTGAGGAGCCAGGTGGGGGGCAGTGTGTGTGGGTAGGTCCCCAAGCTCCCTGCCCTTCCCCGCAAGCCCCTCGCCTGCACAGAGGGAGGGGAAGAAAAGAGCCGCAAACCAGAGAATAGGTGGAAATCTGAAAAGAAACAAGACCGTCTGCACGGCGCCAATGCCTGCGTCTGAGGGACCGCCCTGGGGTAGCCTCAGCCCGTCCCCTGCTGTGAAGGGAGCGCAGGGTCGCCCCACGCACAGTGGAGCGAGAAAGTACCCCACCTTTACCGCCCAGGGTGTTGAGGAGCCTCTGACCACCCAAGACTAGAATCATGTCTCTTCTGCTCGATCCTTCTCGGTTTGGGCAGCTCCACGAGACCTCCCCAGGCCGGGGGCTTATCAGCAACAGACACGAGTGTCTCCCCGTTTGGAGAAGGAGAAGCCTGAGGTCGAGCCCGAGACTGGGACGTGCAGACCCGGTATCTGGTGAGGAGCTGGCTCACGCGTGACCGTTGGCCGTGTCCTCACACGGAAGGGGCGAGGGGGCTCTCCAGAGAAGGACACTAATCCTTTCCGGGGAGTTCTATCCTCCTGGCCTCATCACCTCCTCGAAGCCCTGCCTCCTGACATCATCACTGCGGGGATAGGACTCAGCGTATGGATTTGGGGGACACAGACACTCGGTCCGGAGCGGACAGCCCCTCGAGAGGCAATGCAGATGGCGTCCCCCAAATACAAGGAACCGTGTCAGAGCCAGAAGTGACTTTTGAGCCTCCCGGCGTGGAAATGCTTGAAGTGACGCTCGCTGGCGTGGCTCCGTCAGAGACGAGGGGCCCTGGTGACACGGACAGACCCCAACCGCCCCCCACGGCGTGTCCACAAGGGTTCCTGCTCCCCAGATCGCATTCACAGCTCGCTGCAGACACCAAATGTGGGAATACCGCTGGGAACAATTTAATTTCCGTGGCTTCAGCACACGCACAATTATATTTCCACTCATCGCTGAATGTCTAATAAAGCTGGGGAGCACAGATTTATTACTATAGTAACTTTACAACACAAGGATAATTTGCTTTTAAATGCAGTATTATTATTGGAAGAACAACACTTAGAGATTATGAGGGCCTTAAGTACAACGAAATCGTTTCCATTATCTTTTCCTGTGTCAACACTGATATATGCTTTTGCAAAACACTTAGAAAATATTTAAATGAAAATAAAATGCAGCCCCCAAACCACCACCAGGGATGATCATTGTTAATGTTTGGTGGCTTCCTGTATGAGATTTCTATTGCTTGCGTGTGATGGTTGCTTTGATGTGTCTACTTGGCTACGCTGTGGTGCCTGGACATTTGGTGAAATGGTCTACATGGCGACGTGAAGGTATTTTTTAGATGTGAGTACCATTTAAATCAGTAGACTCTGAGTAGAGCAGATTGATCTTCTTAATGGGGGTGGGCCTCATCCAATCAGTTGAAGGTCTTAAGAGAACAGACTGACCTCGAGAAGAGAACTTCTGCCTCGACACTGTCTCCTCACTTGGGCACAGCCTCACCTCTTCCCTCACCTCCAGTCTACTCTGCAGAAGTCAGATACGCTCACCTCCAAAATCACGTGAGCTAATAATTCCGTAAAATCCATCTCTCATCTCACACACACACACACCCTGTTGGCTCTGTTTCTCTGCACAGTCCTGGCGAATACACTGCAGAACAGGTTCTCACAAGTGTAGCGGCTGTCAGCACCCTCGTGCCGTAGCGCACATGAGGACTGGAGGTCAGGTCCAGCATGAGCGGTGAGTGCCGTGCTCACAGTATCACAGTCTGGCGTCAGGGCGCCGGGCAGCCGAGCACTCATCTGGACTCTGGGAAGAACCCACATCCACACTTCTCAGGTCGGGGGCAGAAGGCAGCTCCTGCGGCTGCAGGAAGGGGGTCCCCTTTCCTTGCTGGCTGTCGGCCAGAGTCCTCCTCTCTGAGAGGCCTCCTCAGGGTCTTCCCGGGCGGACCCCTCATCTCCGAGCCACGAGTGGCCTGCCCAGTCTCTCTCCTGTATCAAATCTCTGGTCCCTTCCTGCCACCAGCCAGAGAAAACGGCTCTTCACAAGCTCAGGTGACGAGGTCCAGCCCTGGGGAGAAGGTCCGTTTGCCACATAAGGTCGCGTCCTGAGAGGGGGCCACGTCATGGAATGTGCCGGCAGCCTCACTCGCAGGGAAGGGACGGTACACACGAGAGGGTCGCCCTAGGCTTGCGCCCGCCACACAATCTTTGCCGATTTTGCCATGTGTTTTCCGATGTTGGAGTGGCTGGTATCCGACATTTTGTGGACATAACGCTGTAACCATATTATAATACAATGAAAAGCTCCTTGTAAACACTTTTAACTGGTGACAAGTATCATTTTGCAGGTGAATGCATGTTTACAGTTTCTAATTAATTCTTCACTACAAATACTAGCAAACAATCGGAATTTCTTCTAGGATTCCCTTCTGTTTTGATTAAATCTTTTATTGAAATCTGACTATTTCTTTAGGGTTCCATGAGTGCAGTTGACCTAAGTGTTTCTGATACACATTGCCAAATTTCTCAGTGAAAGAGATTTTAAAAACATGTTTATTCTAATGAAAATAGTTACTTCAAAAGCAATTTAGTTCCTCAAAGTCTCACTTTTTTAGCTCTGTGAAAATTATTTCTGTCATTATTAATTATTTAGTTTCAGGTGCCCCATTAAGTCCCAGTGATTCACTTAATTACTAACTTCTTACTCGATAATTGTATCAGTCCTCAGCACACACCAATTTACTTGGTTGATAAATGAATGAATTCGTATGTTATACATCATACACCAAAGAAAACAGTGAATTCCAAAGAAGAAATTCTCTTTGCCACGTTGGGACAGTCATAGGGAGTGAGGCTCAGGCGGCTCCACGGTCGGGACACACTGTTCAGCACTTCCCCCAAGGCTCACAGACTGGCCTCTGCTCTGCTCTCCTCACTCAGCGTGTCCCTTGGAAACAGCCCTCGGCAGCTGATGGATCCTGACTCACGAACAAAAGCCCTCTGACTTGTTCCGGGACTACGAGGGTGCGTCCATGCTGGAGGCCTTGTGAAGTCTACAGAAGTGAAAAGAGCGACTTGTGTTCAGAGGACAAAGCTTTCAGCACCCTTCACGGACTGGAGGTGAACGGTTCTCTGTGCATGACGCTGTCAGAGTTCCATCACACGCTGGGAGATGAACTGAGAGAACGCTTCAGCTTCTGAGCAGGAAGGCACACGTGAAAGTGGTGCATGAACATAGCTCATGGGTAGACTGAAAAGTATGTAAGCGCATTTTGCAGCTTTGAAGTTAGTGGGAATGACTTAGCTTTTTGGGAAATTAAGAGCCCATATAATCAGAAATGGGAAAAATAGGAAAAGAGGAAATTTTATAGTATTATATCTATATCAATATATCTATAACTAGTTTCTTGCCAAAAGGGCTAAGAAGGAAAAATGACCAATATTAAAGAATATCCTACATTACACAAGTTTGAAAAAGTAATAAAAGGAAGAAAAATAATTAATAGTGGCTCTATTTATCTAGTAAGTGTATCTTTCAGTTATTTCATTCGATCCCAATCAAAGTGGAGATCAGAACAAAGCTGCAGACTATCTATAACACGGTGAAAATGAAAGCGTCACATGTCAAAGTATATGAGATGCAGCAAAAGACACACTTTTAGGAATATTCGTAGTCTTAAACACTCTGATAACTAAACAGGCATTCAGCTGAAAAATGAGAGATAATGAAATGGATCTAAGAAAACAAAAAGGAAAAATTAACAAAAGCATAAAATAATGAATTAGAAAACAGGACAAGGATAGAAAATTGATAAACCAATGTAAGAGCAGACTGCACAACCTGCCCTTACAACATTTTCCAGCCGCATCCCAGATGCCCGCCTTCCGTTCTCAAGATGACCCCTAATGCTGACAGACCACCACAGCCTAAATTATTTTCCCAGCAAGCCAATCCATAAGAATAATCTAAGATCCTTATTTCTGAAGTTTCTAGAGACGCAGGGATCGGCCATGGATTTCTGCAAAGGGACCAGTATTTGAGTTGAGGCTGCGCTTGCTCAGTTGGGAGAGTCTCAAGCGGTTCTTCAGAAGTATGATCTTTCAATGTGCTGTTGAAGTCTCTTTAAAAAAATTTTTTTTAACGTTTTATTTATTTTTGAGAGAGAGAGCGTGAGAGAGCGTGAAAGCACGTGTGCACAAGTGTAGGAGGGGCAAAGAGAGAGGGAGACAGGCTCCAGGCTCTGAGCTAGCTGTCAGCACAGAGCCCGATGTGGGGCTCAAACCCATGAACCACGAGATCATGACCTGAGCTGAAGCCAGACGCTCAACTGACTGAGCCACCCAGATGCCCCTGTTGAGTTCTCTTTGTTAGCATTTTTTGAGGATTTTACATTAATATTCATCAGAGATTTTGGTCTGTAGTTTTTTGTTTGTTTGGTTTGGTTTTCAGTATCTTTCTCTGGCTCAGGTACCAGGGTCACGTTGTCCACAGAGAATGGACTTGGAAGTACTTCTCCATCTTCTGGCTTTTGGATCGGTGTTTCAGGTGTTTCTGAGGTAGTGTCCTGATACAGTTTTAGGGAAATGGGCACTGGGCAGACTTAGCACAATGCCTACCCCTCAGGACTGTACAGAGGCAGAGAATTAAGTTATTCATAGATTAGGGTACGAGGAAAGGTAAACGCTAACTTGGAGTTACTGCCATCTAGTTGGATTCTCCATAGCCATGCTGATGAGGCTGCAGCTTCAGAGGCAGACAGGTCCCAGGGACTCCCCCGGGTGCCATCCTGGCCACCAGCAGGCTTGGTAGCTGCACACTCACTCACAGAGTCACGTTTTCTTTGCAACACTACATGCAGGAATGAAACCTTAGAGGCAGTTCCCCACCATGACATAATGGATAGTAAATCATGGTAACCTGTTCACTGACTCCCAGGTGAGCACAGAAGGGATGCACTAGGTCTGTAGGCGTGCCTTGCATGGAGGCATTAGTGGTTGCAGGGGCAGAGTTTTGACCCCCATGATCTTTAACCCGGGGCGGCACACGTGTGAATATGCTGTGCTACATGGAACAGGGAATCCAGGCTGCAGCTGGGACTGAGGCCGGCAGTCAGCCGACCCCGCGACGGGCAGAGGCTCAGGCAGGCCCGGTGTCGCCACATGAAGTATCAAAGCAGAGGGAGGCAGCGGGGGTTGGAGATACAATGGCTGAGATCAGGCAGGAGAGGTTTGAAGAGAAGATGGGATCACCCCCGCCCCGCACAGCTGGTTTTGAGGACATGGGAGGGGCCATGCTTGTGGGCGGCCTCTGGGGGCTCAGCGCTCAGCAGGAAGAGACGAGGCCTGTGTCCTGCGGCTGCCACATCTAGAACGTGCAGGGGAGGCGGACCCCCCCCGCCCCGGTGCTCTCAGGAGGGGTCACAGCTCTGCGGGCCCCTCTTGTAGCCCGGGGAGACCACAGGGGTTCTGACCCACAGGGCTTTCAGACCATACATCTCCGATCTTAAGCCACTAAATTCATAGAAATTTCATATGATAGCGATAAAAAACTAAAGAACAGTAGAGAGAAAAAAGGAAAGGACATTGCAGCAATACACTCATTTCTGCTTTAAAATAGGTACCTGCATATAAGTATATACAAATATCTATGCACATATAAAAATGTCTAGACAGGGTGTAATTGTCAGAAATGGCTACGCCCCACAGCGCACGGATGTGAGAGAGAGAATGACGTTCGACCTCATATAATTCTGTCTTGTGTCAGCTTGTTACAAGGACTACAATATTTTTCCAGTTAAAAAAATCAACTTAATACCTTAATGGATTGATGGTGGATTCTGAGGCTAGCCCCAAAACCACACAGACCCCACTCTCGGCTGCGCTGTGAACCTCAGCGTCACTGGCTTCCAGAGACACGGGTCCCCCTGAGGCTCGCTCACTGCAGAGGACCACCCGGACCCGCGTTCCTGGTCTGCAAGTGCAGAGGCAGAGTTGGTTCAGCAAAAGTACACGTTCTGTAGATTATGGATTGAAATGTGTGGTTGCCCATAAAAGCCCCGGGCAAGCCCTGTGCGGCAGCCTCTGGGCGGAGGTTCGTAGGAAAAGTACCATTTGCTATTGGCTAAAAGCCAGCTCTCAAAGTAAAGCTAGAAATTTAGAAAGAGTAGACAAAATAAATAAAACATGAAACTTTAAAAGAGGAACTTTTCCTTTGCCTTTCTTTTTACTTTGCTCTTGATTTGACTTTAAAACATCAAAACAACAGGAAGAGAATCGGAATAAGACGAGAGTCAGTGTGTGTACTGAAAACCTAAGGGATGAAATCAGGTGAAGCTGGGACATACTAGGCAAACACAAAATAGACAGGACGCGTGAGGGGGGTCCTTGTTCTGCCTGCGAAATGGAGGAACAGGAAGGAGCAGCAAAGTGGAGCACTCTGCCTTCCCCTGGGGACAGTGGGGTCCCCTCCTGGGTGGGTACCTGGGGGCCCAGTGCTGGCTGCCACTCTTGAGATGGGGCTCTCTGGCTGCTGGGGGTCGGGAGGCGGGACTCAGGAGGGCAGCGCCCCACAGGTGCAGAGAGCTCCCCGGTTCCTCCAGCTGACGGGAAGATCTGGAGTTGCCGGCCCATAGGTGGCAGCGGAAACTGCGGCAGAGGCTGCCTTCTCCACGGGAGCGCACGGCGGCCAGCTGACTGAGGGGCTGTACGTTTAAGGTGTGCGATGTTCTCAAGGAGGCTGGCATCTGGCCTCTCCTGGACTAAAGGAAGAGTGTAAGGAACAGGGTGGATGTGAATCAGCTTTCCACACTTCTTACAAACTGAGGATCTTCATTTTTAGAATCTGTACAAATAAATGCTTTGATGGGGCCCTTACTAGTAGTTCTTTAATTAAGCTGATCAGCGAGGGTCCCTCAGAAGTGACTCCTGAGAAGTCAGCTTAGTGCAAGGAGCAAGGGTCATGGCAGATAACACGTCTCTTGCCCTCATGGAGCACACAGGCGACTGGGGGTGGCAAGTGTGTGGCACCAGTATGCACAGGGCGCTATGGGGGCACCCTGCAGGGACACCTAACCCAGGGAGACACCCTGGAGGAGGTGAGCCCGAGCTGGGCACTAGAAGCACGAGCAAGAACACAGGACTGTTGGGGACAATGGCTCATTGGGGAACTGAGTGGTTTGGGGGGGCTGGGATATAGACCCCAGTGTTTGGGAACGATGGGAAATAAGGTCTCACAACTGTCGGGGCTGGGCCCTGAGGAATCTACCATGGGACTTGGCTAAGTGAACTGGGTGCACAGATCCTCAGAGCTCAAAAGCCGAGGAGGAAGTCAGCACAGGGGGTGAGAAGCGGGTTTCTGGGCTGAGGTGTTCTGTTCACCTGCTACCTCCACGCCGCTTGTCCCAGTGAAGGGTTAACTGGACGTCATTCTGTGCAGATCGTTAGACACCTCACTGTCTGTACTGCCTGCCGTGTGGGGGAGGCGATCTAGTACACTTTCTTCTTTTATTTAAGGTTCATTTCATTATACTGTTGAGTAGACTGCACACTTGCATCAGTGATGGTGCTAAATCCAAAGGGAAAAGGTGGTGTTAACTCCAAGCAGGAAAGACAGACGGCAGGCTGTTTTTATTAGTTTTTATGTATTCTTTCGTTATTTCCTTATGTCATATAAACTGACAGGAATTGTATTATTTCCCCATCTTTATTACACAGGAAATGCATGCTTTATAATGTTGCACACTTTGATTTCTAAAATTAATATAATCTTGATCTTGCCACATCAGTACACACAAATCTGGCTCATGTATATAGCTGCGTAATGTTCTAGTATGTTCTATTAACAGCATTCTAGTGTTGGTCTATCTATTACTCAAGCAGTCCAACAGCAGTGCACTGTGGGCTAAACTTTTGCTGTCCTCACAGGATTATAATGAATAGTTTTGCACACGGTACTCCTTCCAGGGGAAGGTGCGTCCAAGGACAGGTTCTCTGAGGTGGGACGAATCCTACCGAGGGGTGTTTAGGTCATTTACAGTTTCTTACAATGACTTATGATGAAATAGTGAACATCACAGTATTTTTTTACATCTCTGTGCTTTTCAGGAAATTCGTTAGAATACGTCTTTAGATTTCTAGCTTCCAATGGTATGCTAAAATACTCTCCAGAAAGCTTTAGTGATTTGTAAGGTATGGGGATAATATTTTCCTGGCCTTTACCCATATTTACATTATGATGTTTATTATTTCTCATTGATTTGTAAGGCATCTCTATATGATCAGAACACAAATGTGTCACTTAAATGGCAAAACATTTCCACAGGTTTTAATACTGTTTTCCTTCATTATAGTACTTTTAATTTGTGGTAGGTTTGTTCACTTTGACTATGCATCAGTTTTTATTATTATGAATTCAAATCTGTCATTATCTTGTGGTTTCTCACTGAGGGATAATGGTCAGATATGTCTTCTCTACCTGAATCATAAAACATCCATCCATACACATCCATGCATATCATAAAACATGCACACACACCATACAAAAACACATACATGCATGTGTGTTCAAGTGTGCACACACACACACACACCACATATACACACACATACTGATAAGATTCTTACGCACACATCTCATATGCACCTGCATTTATCTTTACACATAAAGTAGCTCTTGAAATAAGTTCTCCTTTCTCTATAAATTTAAAATGCTCCCCTCGTGAAAGATGACTCATAGATGTACAAAATTATAAGAGCTTTGACTTCTCAGTTCAACTAACCAGAAAAGAAAAAAGAAACAAAACCCCAAATGTCCCCCAAATTAAATTAGTTGGTCTACCTTTCCTAATAATAAAAAATGATTAATCTGCAAATCTAGTATCTTGAATATTAATACAAAAGCATATTTTAAAATGCAGTAAATCAGATTCAGTAGTAATGTGAAACTTTCCTGTCACCTGTAAGAATTCTGGCCAGTGTCTGCATGTGGACGGGGTCTGGCCACAGAAGGGCAGGGACTGACGGTCCTCCGTCCGCGCAGGTGCAGAGTACGTGCCCACTCACGCTCCGTGCGCTGACGCTGGGACAGGTGTGCGCATGTTTGCCTGGTTTTGTTTCATTTCTCTTTTGAGAGTGAGAGCTTTCCTGCGCCCCACTCTTCCAGAGAGGCAGCAAGGGGAAGGAAGAAGTCCTTGTGTGTAAAATGACTAATGAGAGGACTGTTTTTTCTTGCTGTAACAGCAGGAAGACAAGACTGTGTTCAAGAGAATCACTGTTCTGAGAGGTCAAGCATTTTTGAAGGAAACTCAGCCACAGCCTTTACAAAAGGGGTGTTACATTCGATGGCTCAAAAGGACTGAAAATAGCCAAGTAGAGACCCAATTTTCTTCCAGGTCTTTAGCCTGGGAAGCAGACGGACAAACGTGCCGGTGCAGTTCATTTTATACGAGTATTGATTATGACACAGGGGTGTGTGTACGCTTCCTGAAGTTTTAGTGATAATTTAGCCAACGTGGTCATTCAGAGATAAGAACGTAATTCTATACCGATCACATTGGAACTAAAGCATAATTACTAGGTTTGTGTTGTTAAATACTGCTGGTCGAAGTTGTCTGAGCATCCAGAGGAGCATGAAGCCCAGAGGGGGTCAGCAAACATTACTTCCTGTTTCTGTCCTCTGCGTCCGTCCGCCCCCCAGGAGCGTCGGTCAGTCCGCTCCCCGTTCCTCGGTGTAAAAGGGGAAACACTCAGGGCGCGGTTAGAGCTGATGACCCCAATTATATTTTAAATACAACTTAAGAACTATCAGTTTTGCGTCACAGTCTGGGTGTAGAATAAACTAGAATAAAGATTCTCTCTATGTGCGGTAATGGACCACACATATCAGGGCAAGTTGACGCAATCCTCCAGGATGGGAGTGTCCCTGGTGCTCAGGGCAGATCCCTGGGAACCATAGGCCGTGGGCACAGGTGAGGTGAGAGATGGGTCAGCGCTCTCCAGACGCGCGTGAGCTAATCTGGGGGTCCCCGGCCACCCCTCCTCTCTTAGGATCCCATGTGCTCCTCTGACCACTCATTCCCCGTGACCCGTGGTGCCCTCTGGGCGCGTGAGCCTGCTGACCACAAGCAGAGGCTCTCACTCTGGGTGCGGCGGCAAAGCTGCTACTTTTGTTCTAAGCCCATGGGGGTCACTTCTGTGACATCAACACTCACTTTTCTGAGGCAAGGTTCTGAGTAAACTGTTGAGCTTTTGTGATTGTGACTTAAAACGGCAAGAACTTAATCACACTGAAATCTATAAAATCCTAAGCAAATATAAAATGGGCTTAGATGCTGACAGGCAGAAACAGCAATGGTCTAATGGCCGTGCCTCTCAGTAACAGAACTTCTCCGGAAGACTGACCCGCGGGGCCTCTGCCGACGTGGCAAATCCACACAGGGTTCCCCCTGGGCACGGAACCCTGCGGTCACCTCACCACACTGCCCTCCATGTCTCGTTTGCTCCAGGACCATGCCAGCTGGCGGGGGAGAGAATAATTCACACACTTACGCACAGAACTGAGCTCAGTGCCCTAACACTCACCGAAAGGCTGGATGGGGGGACAGACGATGGGGAAGAAAAGCCTGACGGCCAGGTGACAATGTGGACCGCACCCTGGAGGCCCAGGGGTGGAGGTCGGGCTGAGTCCGGAAGAGGAGGAGCGGCTCGGCACCCCAATTACTCATTTCCCCAACCTCTACCGGGCTGCACGTGGGTCAGGCACTTGGGAACCACGTGCGCACCAGCACCCAGCTTGACTTCCACCTGCGGACGGTCCAAGCCTGGATTGTGACGTCAGGCAGCCTTGGCCTCTTCATGACTCGAGGGTTTTAGAGGGAACGCTGACCATACTGGTTTACAAACGTAAACTCCTAACGCCACCTGCTGAACACTGCCACTCAGGCACCCAGTACCACACCCCAGGCAGCTTCCACCCACAGGAGCATGAGGGGGTCTCGGGTCCCAAGGAGAAGTCCAGGAGGTATTCGCAGGGGTCGGGTGAGGGCTAGTCCCTGGAAACCAGAAGGGCAAAGGGGAGGAAACTCATAAACATGAAAGTAAAGTTCATAATTCTGAACGTGACCCGCTCCCTGCTCACCATTAAAACACAACTTGCTTTTCTTTTTCTCTCCCATGGTTTGCTTTAAACATACACAGTCGTTGTATGAATCACAAACTTTCCAAACGTCAGCCCATGTCAGTGGCCACCTGCCCAGTGGTTCAGAGCCCCCAGATCACGTGAGACAGTCAGCAGCCTGAGCCCCCAACCTGCTAGGCACAGCGGTTGCCTGTGTGAGTCCTGATACCTCATAATTACCTAACGTGACCCGAAGCCTGCTAGGGCAACGGCTAGTGGTCGCCCTGCCTGCGGGGGCGGCCAGTCAGGTTTGCGTCCGGCTTCACGGCTTATGCTCTGAGGACACCCTTCCAGGAACGCTGCCGCCCAACGGTGTCTTTGCTGACGCCCGCCGCCCTCCCCGGTGTCCCTCCAGCACATCAGGGCTCGCCCCAGGGGGGCCCTGCTCCCAGCTGCCCCCTGACAAGCCCGACCACCTCTGTGTGAGGCAGAGCAGAGACCCACGGGTCTGCTGCACCCCACTTCCCGCCTGGCACTCCCAGCACGGTCACAGAGCTGTGGTTTGCACTGGTGAAGTGTAAGATGCGGGTGCCACGGAACATCTGCGTGTGCATCCTGCATGCCGATGTTAAGGACGAACTGCAGGCGCTGGAGGAAGTCACACCACTGTGCGGGCGGTCACTGTGTGCACCTGGCACAGGCAGGGTGGACACAGAGGCCACACCTCACTCTGGGGCTCCGTCCGCATGCTCTTGGGTCATGGTGATCAACTCTGCAACACTGGAAAGGCGCAAAGAAGCAGGTCCCCTGGTGCCGACCCCTCGTGGGAGAGGGGAGGGGCCAGACAGCTGAGCCTTGAACAACACGGTCTGAACTGTGTGTGCCTGAACTTCTACATGGATTTTTCCCACGAGACACAGCACAGCACTGCACGTGTGTTTTCTCTTGCTTAGGGTTTTTTCTTAAAAAAATTTTTTTTAATGTTTATTTATTTTTGAGGAGAGGGCGAGCAGGGGAGGGACAGAGAGGGGGAGACACAGAGTCTGAAGCAGCTCTAGGCTCTGAGCTGTCAGCACGGAGCCCAACACGGGGCTCGAACTCACAGACTGTGAGATCATGACCTGAACTGAAGTCACACACTAACCAGCTGAGCCACCCAGGCTCCCCTCTTAGGATTTTCTTAATAACATTTTCCTGTAGCTTATTTTATTATAGGAACATGGTATGTTGTACACGTAACATACAAATTCCAAGCTGATCGACCCTTTAGTTATGAGTAAGGCTTCCAGTCAACAGTAGGCTATTAGCAGACCTTCGAATGCCAAGGGGTCAGTGAATACCAAAGCCTGTGTCGCCCAAGGGTCAGGTGTGCATCCAAACTCAGCTGGTGGGACTGGACAGACACACCGATGCAAGTGCCGTGGGCCAAGTTTTCACAGTTCACATGAACACCTATTTCCCAAGTAGTTTTCCCTGCTTCTATTGTAGAAATTAGTTAAATTTGTCAGCCATCTATCTTTGGACAAGATCATGAGGCATATACTACTATACTCGCAACAGAAACCCACGTCCTGTCCCCTCCTCACAAACAGAACCACTGCCGCCAACCACGCTTCTAAAGCTTCCACCGACAGCACAGGCCCTGTCGCGGTTTC
>PJEM01012429.1:0-21272 GCA_004023845.1 Helogale parvula | reverse complement strand
GCGGACTCAGGCTCCTCCCGCCGGCCGCACCAGCTGTGCTCCTACCAGAACCGAAGGGCCTCTGCAAAGCCTGTTGGAATTCCGCTTTCCTGAGGAGGCAGGAGTCCCGCAAGGATGCGGGGGCGAGGGGCGCATCCACCCTCTGGTGCGGGCTCACCATCCTCTTGTTAGGTGACACTGGGCAGCTTCCTTTCATGGCTCCCAAGCATCCTCCGTGACGTCGCAGGACAGGTGCCCCTCTCCTCCCACGCGGGGTCTCTGTGATGCATCAGGGCCTGGCCGCAGGCTGGGGGGTCTGCCGCCTCCAAGCCCGCAGCCTGTCATGCACACGGGTCACAGCCGCTGAGCAGATGAGCAGAGACCGAGGGGCAAGGATAGAGGTGAGTGGTGTGGGAGGCAGGCAGATGCCACAGCCGCTCACTCGGGAGGGGGTCCGGGGCGGGCAAGTCCTGAACGAGTGAGCGTGGCCCCCAGCCCTTGGTTACAGTGGATCTTTCTCCTCCAATCCGGTGGAAGCCAGTGGCCGGTGTGGAGACCCCTTTCAAATGCTTGACGAAGAAACAATAAATGGGCTCTCCTTGGAAAAAGATGGGTAGTTTCTCCAGACCACGTAACAGGACCCAGAAACAAATGCAATTGGGAAATGTGGCATTAAAATTTTTTTAATGTTTATTTATTTTTGAGACAAAGACAGACAGAGCACAAGTCGGGGAGGGGCAGAGAGAGGAGGACACACAGAATCCAAAGCAGGCCCCAGGCTCTGAGCTCCACGTGGGGCTTGAACTCAGGAACTGCAGTATCATGACCTGAGCTGAAGTCTGATGCTTAACGGATTGAGCCCCCCAGGCGCCCCGTGGGAAACGTGGCATTTTTAAGAAGTGCTTTTGTGTGCATGCTTGATCTTCCCACTGAACTTTTATCTGGAGGCTGGACCTCCAGCTTTGGGAAAGAGAGTCTGAGGTGCTCCCCAGCCGTGCGCTGATGACCCACACTTAATTCTCCTGCTACTTTTCTCTGATTGCTTCCAACGCGAAAATATGGCAGTGTTTCCTGTCTAGACGCCAGACACCACAGCCACCAAATCTCCAAGGCCACTGATTCACCAGCAGGGACCCACAGGCGGGGTGAAGACACCCACGAGAGGAAGAGGGGGTAGAAGGGGGAGCTTGGGAGGGGAGGGACAGTGGGGGCGCTGCAGCCGTGGGTCAGGGGCCACAGAGCCACGGGAGGGCCACGCCCACATTCCCCCCGGGGGAAGGCAGGTGGGCCTGGGAGCCTGCCTTCCCCCAGGACCACCCCCTCTGCTCACCGAGAGCTGCCTGAGCTCAGGGTAGCCGTCAGCCCCCAGTCAACATGACATTCATTAGAAGTTTGACCTTAGATGCTTTGTGTGTCGAGGCGGAAGAGAGGAAAACAAGAGCTGTTTCGGAGGATAAGATGCCCCTAATTTTCTTTCTGTCTGTGGTCTGCTTCGACCTACTTACAGCACAAAGAGCCTTCCTCTGGCGCAAACTCCGCGTCTGCACAAACCGGAGAGAGGAAAGCATCGCCCTCCCCGCTCCACGCCTGCCTGGCTTGCAGGGGGAGCGGACGTGAGCAGCACTTGGAAGCACTTACTCCTCCCTTCTCGTTCCGGGTTTATTCTGCAGGGTCCGCAGACAAATGCCTCCTCTTCCCCAGCTGAGGCTGGAAAGAAGCCGGGCTCCCCAGGGTCCAGGGAGTCACTTGTCCGCGGGGAGGCCTGTGTGTGGGCTGCACACGGGTCTGTGACACCGTGCAGGACAGATGGCCTGGGCAGATGGGCATTGCTTGTGAGGTCACCATCATATTCGCCCTCGTGACCCACGGTGACAGGGGCAGATGATGGCGGGGCAGGGAAGGGAGGCACTGAGCTGCATCCTCCAGAGGGCGCTGTCCCTCCCCCGGCTCACCTCTGCTGCAGCAGGGGTGCAGGTCTGTGCACTGAGACACAGCTTCTCCAAGGCCCAGTCATCCTTGCCACCCGCCACACATCTGTGTCAGGACCGAGTGTCCCAGCGTCTGGAACTTGGGTGGGGCAGCCCCCGCTCACTCTCACCCCTGCGGCACTGGCTGGGGAGGCTCTGGGAGGGACGGGGGGACAGCTGAGGACTGGAATGGATAAGCACACGCGCAGTCGGACCGCGGGGGAGGGGGGAGGGGAGACAGGTACATGCACCTGCACCGACACCGTGAGGCTGGCGCAGACAAAACCAAGGCTGAGGGACCCCGTTTCCTCAGAGCTGGTTCCTCAACAGAACAACACACACACGCGCACACGCTGCAAGGAAAGAGGGAGAAAAGGGAGGAGGAACCAATGGGCTTTTAAGAGACGGATGAGTGGGTTCGCAGGTAGTCGTTTACGCGGCCCGAGACCCAACCCTTACAAAGAGACCAGGGACCTCGGGGGGATGGAGCTGTGAGTGGGTGGGTGAGGCCAGCGCACCATCGTCACTTCCTGACTCTCATGATGGTATCGCAGTTGTGCTTCTAAAGAAAGAGCCCGTATCTCGCGTGCGGATCCTTTATGGAGATGCAGGAACGCTTGTCTGGCACGTGGGCGTCCCCTTCCGCCCGCTCAGCGGGCAGGGCCTGTGGGCAGGACAAGACCGCCGGAACCAGCTTTCCTGAAGGGCGGTGGTGAGAGAGCGGGGGGCTCCCTGTTATACGCCCGCCCTTACAGGGTCTCATACTGCCCGTAATTAAACCAAACTAAAAGCAGCAGTCGGCAGACAGAGAAAAGGATGTTTGGTGAAGGGCAGGAGGCGCCCAGGGTGTGAGGCAGCGCGGAGGACCTGGGGCAGGAGACATGACCGGAAAGGGGCAGCTCCTGGAGGCCGACACCCAGGGGCTCGAACACCAGAGCCGCAGCTTCACGGGGAAGTTTCCGGAAGGCGCACAGAGAAGAGTGGGAGACTGTGCACCGGAGCGAAGCCCGAATCTAACTTGTGTTCCCTTAGACGGGCAGGAAACATCCTACATGGTGCAGGGCCGGGGCGCGCTACCCGCCAGCCGAGCTGGGTCGTCCCGCGGCGCTGCCCGCAGCACCTCACCCCGCTGCCGGCTTGCGTCTTGGAGTCGGCGTGCCCGAGGGCCTTCCGGTCAGCAGTTCCCTGCCAGACACAACCGCTGCTTCTTGCAGACAGCGCCCCTGCAGCCACCTGTATCCGGAGAGCCCCCCCCCCCCCCCCCCCCCCCCCCCCCCCCCCCCCCCCCCCCCCCCCCCCCCCCCCCCCCCCCCCCCCCCGGTCGTCCCCCTGCTCCGGGAGTCCGCTGCCCGGTGCCCCGCGGGCGTCCGCCAGCGTCCCTCATCTAGGGTCAGGTCTCTCCGGGCGCACAAGGGACCGGGAGGGGAACACTCGAGGTGTCGCTCCGCCTTCTGAGCTCTAAGCACGCACGAGCCGGTGGAAGGGACTGGGAGGCGCTGGAGAGGAAGCCGGCGCCCCCTAGCTGGAAGCCGCGGGTCAGGGATGCTGCGAGGAGGCAGGCACGCAGGGGGCACCACAGGGGCGCGCGCATCCGGCGTGAGCGGCCCCCGCCTCCGCCTTCCGCCAGGTGTGCCTCTGCCCGCCCGAGCGGCCGACCCAGGGGGCGGACGCGTGTGCCCGGGCCGCGCCCAGCTGCGCTCCTCTCCGGTGGGGTCGGGGCCATGCTCGGCGCAGGCCACCTTCTTGGGGGGGGGGGGAGTGGACCGGGGCCGACCTGCTCCGTAGCGGGGCCGCCCCCTCCGGCCCCGGGCCCGCCCCAGCCCGCTCACCTGCAGGAAGTGGCACGGCCTGAGCGCGGGCTTGGCGTCCCGGGGCAGCAGCGGCTTGTCCAGGTTGAGCGAGCTCTTGCGGTAGGCCTCCTTGGCCTGGCTCACGGTGAGCGTGGACCAGGAGCTCCGCTTCAGGTACTTGGCGTCCGGCGTCACCGTCAGGCCCTCGCAGGCCGAGCACTTGACGTCGTTGTTGCTCTTGGACGTCTTCAGGGACAGGTCCCCAAAGGGGCCCGGGAGCACCTCGGGGTAGCAGTGGGAGACGTGGTCCACGTGGTGCCTGTTGGCCACGCTGGACGTGCGGCAGGTGCTGTCGCTGTCCAGGTTGTCGTCAGAGCTCCACCAGCTGCCGGCGCCCGCCCGGGCCTTGCCCTCGGGCTTCCGCTCCTTGCTTTTACTCCGCTTGCCGTGCTTGGGGTGGTGGGCGTGGTGGTGGTCCTCCGCGCGGCCGTCGCCCTTGGTCCCGTTGACGTGGCCCTTGGAGGGGCCCTCGAGCGAGTGCGACTTGGTGAAGAGCTTCTGCACGGAGTGCACCAGGTGCCGTATCCTGCCCGGGCTCTCGCCGCGCTGCCCCGCGGCCGCGGACGTCCGCTGGTACTGCAGCGTGTGGAAGCCGTCCCTGTGCAGCGGCCCCTGCTTCTCGAACTGGTCCAGCAGGTTGGCGGGGATGCGGTTGGCCCTGGCGCCGGCGTGCGGCATGGCGCAGTCGTCTCTCGCGTCGTAGTGCGAGCTGTAGTGCATCCGGGGGAAGGTGCTGCTGGACACGTGGTCGCCCAGCACCACGGGCATCATCACGCACTCCGAGTGCACCGAGCTGCCGGGCGAGCAGCGGTGCTGGTCCAGCGGGCAGCCGTCCACCGGGCTGAGCAGGTAGGGCTGCCTCGCCTCCTGCGCGCGGTGCAGGTGCTCGTGCGCGTGCTCGCAGTCCTCGGGCGCCGCCAGGCCGCAGGTGTGCGCGGAGCACAGCGGGGCGGGCGCGCGGCCGCCGGGCAGCCCCTTCATGTTCCTGGGCGCCGGCGAGTACCTCCCCTCATTGAAGTGCGGCGTCGGGGACCAGGAGTACTGCTGGTCTGTTGAGAGAGCACACGGAGCTGGGTCAGCCGCCGTCCTGGTTTACATATTGGAAAGGTAAAGTACTGGACCCCCCACGCGGGAACTCTTTTATCCCATAGTCAGGGGTCGCTTTGGGGCACTGAAGAGGGGAATCACTTTTGCTTATTCCACACTGACGGCTCCAAAGTAGGAGACTATTAAGAAGCATAAAGTCTCTGGGCACCTGGGTGGCTCGGTCAGTTAAGCTTCCAACTTTGGCTCAGGTCATGATCTCACGGTCTGTGGGTTCGAGCCCCGCGTCCGGCTCTGTGCTGACAGCTCAGAGCCTGGAACCTGCTTCAGAGTATGTGTCTCCCTCTCTCTCTGCCCCTCCCCTGCTTGCTCTCCCTCTCTCTCTCTCTCTCTCTAAATTAAATATTAAAAAAACTAAAAAAAAATAAGAAGTGTAAACTCTGATATTCCTAACTGTTGTTCTGCAGCCACAGTATATATGGTCTGGGAGATTCATCGGATCTCTGGGCAGCAAGACTTTGTTCTATTAAACAAATCAACCATTTGGGGGCAAAATGAGTTACATTTCAATTAGATTTGAGTGTTGTGGTTCAGTTTCAGAAGTGTCAAAAGTAACACCTGCTATTTAATTAGTAATACTGGTCAGCAGGCTCATGTGATACGACTCATGTATTACTCCAGAACAGTCTAAAGCCGTGTCCTTGCTGCTCAGGGGAGAGGAGGTGGCTTTCTCGAGGCCATCCTTCCAAATGGGGACTAAACCAGGATGTCCTAACCTTTCATTTCAGATACTTGGCTTTGAACTGTAACATTCTACCAGGACAGGAAAAGTGGTTTGATTATGTGAGATGCAGTACCGTTCACGGATAAGTGGTTAGGAGTCGCCCCTTGGAGGGGACTGGCTTTTGCTGGGCAGGCGGCTGCGTGCTGTGGACATGGGGACCGAGAACTGTTCAGGTTCAGGCCACAGGTCTGCCACCACGTGGTGTGTGACGGCAAGCGTCAGTCAGGCGGGCCAGCCACGCTCCCCGTGCTTCTGCTGGCTCCGTGTGACAGGGAGACAAGACGTTGGCAAAGCAACAGGGGAGGAGGACACGCCGGTGCCCGGAAGTGGACGCTCTGTGGTGCCATCCGTGTCAGTGTTGCTTTGTTGTAACTAGCGTCCTTTTAAATGCTCTTGGGTCAGCACCTGCAAAGTTCTGGGTGTGTTAAAGCTATGTGACTGGACCCCAGGAGTCCTCGGAGAAGCTCTCTCCATCCCTGCTTCCTACTGACCCTGAGTTTCTGTTTCGGACCCCGTTCAGAGTTTGCTACTGAAGGTCGCCCAACTGTCACAGTATATGACGTACATATATGCGTATCGGGTATATAATATGCATATTACAGGTGGGAAATAAAGACTCTGTTATAGTAATATGCATGTGTTATGTATAATTCATGTACACATACATAAGATGCATGTGGTAAAATCTGCATATAACCCATGTAGGAAACACAAACTCTATTACAGTATATAATATGCATATATAGTATGTATATACGATGACTCTATCTGTAAATACATGTATGTAATGTACATATAATATCACATATGCAAGAAATATAGACTATTACAATATCCAATATGCATATATGGCATGTATATTAATGCACATATCCATATATATTCATATTGCATATAGTATTCATATGAAGGAAAGAGAGTCTGGTATAGGCATATATGGTGTGTATATATAATGCCTATATTCATACGGTATGCACATATACTAATATGCACATAATGTGCAGAAAAACAGATGTTAGTATGTAATATGCACATACAGCATATATAATGTCCGTATATATGTATATAAATGTATGTGTAGTATATGCAGGAAATACACTCTGTTACAGTTTGTAATATGCACATATATCGTGCATATATAATATATGTCCATATATGCTATATAGCATATAATATTCATATAATATGTGCAAGAATAGTCTAGTATAAAATATGCATATATCTATATGTGCTATATATACACATAATAACTAATGCTTAATATGTGTATGATTTATGCAGGAAATAGACCCTAGTGTATAATATACATATACAGCGTATATAATGTATCCATCCATTGACATGTGTATAATGTGTGTGTCTTGCATGCAGGAAACAGACTCTACTATGGCAGGCAATGTACATGTAGCCCGTGTATATATAAAGCCTGTATCCACACATGCACACACGCGACATAATACGCAGGTAACAGGTGCAGGAGACAGATCTGGAAGCTGACTCCCACAGGAAGCAGGTGGGAGGGGCATGTGAATGAGCACCGCGGAGAGAGCCTATGGGTTGAGCCCAGAGGGGATCTGAGGGCCCCAGCCTCCTCGCCCCGCTGGAAGGGCACAGACAGCTCTCTGTCCTGGGAAAACGGAGACGAGCTGGCTCCCTGGATGGACCTAGGCCGCGTCCCTCTCCACAGCCCCTGCCACCTCCCCCACAAGGACGTCAGGGTGCAGGGACTGCTGAGGCCCTGTGCGGGGTGGCCAGGCACCTTCTGCTGGCTGTCCTGGGAAGGCTGCCGGGGGCTGGCAAGTCCCAGGGGCAGACCTGCTGGCTCTCCCCTGGCTGTGCCCTCCAGGGCTGGCACGTGCTCCCACCTTCTCCCTGCTCTGGCTCAGACCCTGAGTCCCTGTCACTGGGGCTCCCGCAGCGGCCTCCTGCCTGCCTGCCCTCGTCCTCACTCCCTCCCTCGCTTCCCCACACGCATGCCAGCCAGCTCCTCCCTGCTCAGCGGCTCACCCTTACCGGCTCACTGAGTCCTCATTTGTCAGCCCGGAGTGGCCAGCTCGAGAGCAGGCTGTGTGCCAGCCCGGAGCTCAGGCTGGAGACCATGTGCTGACTGGGTGGGCCGGCCAGGCCCTCACTCCGGCCCCTGGTTGCCGGCGAAGCATGCTGCCCTAACCAAACGGAACAACCGCAGCCTCCAATCATTGCTCTGTGGGCCCCTTCGCAGGCGGCGCGGACCCTGCAAGATGCCCGCAGGTCAGACGACCCCGGGGGAGACAGCGCCCGCTGTGTGTCATCCTCAAGGCAAGATGAGACTCCTCAGGAAGAAAGCCGTCTGCTGCCCCCTTGCTCCTAGGCTGGCCCAGCCCCCTCCCCCAGCAACTCCAGCCTCAGGCCAGGCCAGTCAGCCAGCCCCGGCCACCCGTCCCCATCCAGTGTTCGTCCTGGGAGCGCTTCCTGCTCCTGACTAGCAGCCCCTCACCTGGGAGGTGCCACCTGCCCTGGGGTCAGGGACACCCAGACCTCAGAGAGCCACCCACCCAACAGCGGACGCCAAACAGACCCCCGGGGGTGACTAGGAAACAGGAAACAACTGAAGAGACGCCAGGCTTCTCCCAGATCACTTCTACCAACTCTCTGGGTGACTGACAAAAGGAAACATCACCTGCTGCCAAACATCTGCCAAATGGCTAGTGCCAGACAGGGATTCAAATGTCCCCTCTGCAGGCTCGGGCCACCACCTGGCCAGGCCGGCAGACGCGGACATACCCTGCGAGGCAGGGGCACAATCTCTCAGATCCCGGAGGAGTTGGCGCAGGACTCACCACACCTGGGAGCGATGGCCAGCGGCAGGACTAGACGCCGAGCAGGGGCGGGGCTGTCTCCTGCACGGCCTCATGGAGGACGGGACCCCTTACCTCCAAAGAGAGCCCCACGGTCTCTGGTGTGAGGGGCTCCGCTGCCTCATGGGGGTGTCTGTCCTGCCTGCAGGGGCTCCCCGGTGCCTGCCTTCCTCAACAGCCAAGTTACGGCTGCAGCACTTTAATATATTAGGAGGGGACAGTGTCTATTATATTATATTTTAATATAATTAAAAGCAAGTTTTCAAAGGAAATTCAATATCCAGCTGATAAATAGCAAAACTATGTGCTGTAATCTAGACTTTACAGCAGCATAAAGTTGTCATCCTATTATCTTTTGCTTTATTTTTCCATTAACATGTAATTTAATACAATTCTAATCTTCCTCTATATTAAAAAGCGCGACCATTATTGCTCCACTCACGTATCCTATTTCTGCCTAATGTTTAGCCTAGAAGCTACATTATGAATGTGCCTACATAAAAGAACAGTACAAAAGATAAAAGTTTAGCTGAAACGAATTAAATTTGATTATGCGACACATCGCATTCTCATTTCTGCCCTACGGGACTCAGTGCCCTGACGTATGCGTGCAAACTGACGCACTGCCTCTTAAAAATAATACCACTCATAACAACAAAAAGGAAAATAGTGTACTGTAAATAATAGCAATTCTAAACCTTCTAGGGACTTGTATTGGAGGTTGTTGCTTTTTTTAAGTCTCCGTAACATAGTATAGATACTTGGGGGCTGGCAGTTCCTCTGGTAAGTGAGGGAACACATGCAATGTTGGGAGGCACCTGAGCGCCCTCATTTCCAGCTACTCGCCGCACCGAATTTTGTTCCGAAGCAAGAGAAAACAGCAGTCTAATCCTCATTACCCATTACCTGTCTCCCCAAATTCGAACTACAGCGTCAAGGCACATTTTACCCTGAGATTTCACAAGACTGTTGGTGTTCTCATTTGAACAAGTATGTTTTGAGTGTATGGATAAAAACTTTTAAAAATATGCTAACATGTCTGGCGCTATCTCTGCGTGCGGGTGCTGCGTGCAAGGAGGCAGCGCTTGTGCGCATGCAGCTGTGGAAGCCCAGGCTGGAAAGACAGGTGGGGGAAGGTCACTGAGGTCATACAGGCACACAGACTTGCACATACACATGCAGACCTGCACACTCACACAGACTTGCACACGCACATACCTGCACACACACACACAGACCTGTACATGCAGTTCTGCACATGCACACACACCTGCAAACGCACATGCAGACCTATGCATGCATACCTGCACCTACGCACACAGAACATGCACCTGCACACACGCACGCACACACACACACACGCACACAGTGTGCACACAGCTCCAGATGACCTGCTGCCAGCGCCAGCTGCTGCCAGGTGGGGGAGGGTGCTGTGTGGGTACCCCGCGGGCCCTTTCTCATTAAACCAGGCTGCTGGTTGCACACCGACCCCGGGCCTGAGCCAACCAGGCTGGGCACATACTGTGGGGATGGGCCCAGGCCCCGGTTTTGGAGAAAGCATGGAACTGCACCTGCACCCCAGCCCTAGAGGAAGGCACCGCCTCCCTGAGGTCCTGCTACCCCGAGGACACCAGTGTGTCCCCCGGGGGCCTGAAGCTCACCGACTCACACGAGCTGCCTGCCTGCACTTTCATCTGATTTTATCTGCCCACTGGGCAGACGCTTCGCTGTCATCGTGCTTGCCATCCACCTGAAAAGGAACATCCTCACTAAAGGTGGAAACAGAGTAGAGAGCAGACCACGCGAGACAAGCGGGCTGTGGAGCGGCTTGCTGGAAAGTGGAATATTCTGCTATAACGTATTTTTCCCACACCAGCTCAACTGGCCGCCATCTCCTCTGCCCCTGTGCAGAGCTGTGAGGTGCTCCCGCTTCGTCCCTGGAGTTGTCCTGGCTCCCTTTCTCTGCTGCCTTCACCCTTTACCCACCCACCCTCCTGCTCCCCGCGAGCGGGCCTCCCTCAGCCTCCTCGTCCATAAGTCTTCATGCCTGTGGTCCCATCTCCATCTCGTCGCGACCTCACAACATACGCATCGGCCAGGGAGCGAGATAAGGAACAGCCGTGTGAGCCTACTCCTGTATTCACCACGTGAAAGTAGGAAAGATGTGTCCCGCCGTATGTTGAGGACCCTCCCTGAACCCCATCAACCAAGAGTTTCCTCAAAAATTTAACAACAGAGTACAAGGTGTGTACGCAGACCACTGTGAAACGGGGGAGGAGTCCGTGATGCTCCGGACGAATGGACAGGTGTCCCTTATTCGTGGACTGACTCAATTCCCTGAACCGTGTGCAGACTCCACATGACCCCTATCAAAATCACAGCCAGCTTCTTGGTAGAAATTCGAAAGCTGACCCTAAAATTCATACACATGGAAGAAGAAAACTAAGTGTGAAGCTGGAGGCAGGAAGGAGATAGTAAAGCTTAGAGTGATGGAGGGACTCAATGAAGCCAGAGGTCGGTTCTTTGAGAGACTGATAAATTGACAAGCCTATGACTGGAATGGAAGAGAGAACACTCAAGTGACTAAAATCAGAAATAAGTGGGGAGTCACCTCTGACGACATAAATAAAAAGGATTATGATACTAGGACAACTCACACTAAGAAAGTAGACAAAATAGACAAAATGGGTGAATTCATGGAAATACACAAGTTATTTCTAGAAGAAACAGAAAATCCAGTCAGCCCAATAACAATAAAGACATCGAGTCAGGAATCAAGAACCTCCCAACAGAGGAAAAGTTCAGGACCAGATGGCTTCGCTGGCCAATCCTGCCAAACATGGGAAGAGAAATTAATGCCAATTGTTCCCAAACTCTTCCAAAAAGCTGAAGAGGTGGGAACACGTTCTAGCTTGTTCTATGAGGCCAGCATGACCTGATATGGAAGCCAGTCAACGCATCATGAGGACAGAAAATCACAGACCAATATCCTTTTCAAACATAGATGCCATCATCCTCAACAAAATACGAGCAAGCCTGACGCGGCAACGTACTCAAAGTGTTATACACCGTGGCCAAGCGGGTCATCCCGGGAATGCAAAAGTGGCTCAACACAGAAAAGTCAATACATCACAACAGAGTAACAGGATGGAAGTGAAAACATGTGACCAACTCAGCTGACGCAGGAAAGGCATTTGGTAAAATCAAAGGACCTCTCGTGATAAGAACACTCAGAAAAGTAGGAATATAAGAGAATTTCCTCATCATGATAAAAGCATTTGAGAAAAACCCACAGCTAACATCATACTCTGGTGAAAGACTGAACGCTTCTGCCCTGAGTCAGCACAAGACAAGGGACCTGCTCTTGCTGTCGCTCTTCAGAACTGAACTGGAGGTTCTCACCGGAGCAATTAGATAAGAGGGAGAAATGAAAGACATCCAAATAAGAAAAGGAGATGTATCTATCTCTATTTGCAGATGACAAAATCCTGGAGAATCCATGAGAAAGCGATTTGAGCTAAGAAACAAATCCAGCAAAGTTGCAGGTTCCATGATCAAAACATAAAAATCAGTTGTGATTCTGCATGAACAACCCAAGAGTGGAATTAAGAGACCAGTTGCATTGACGATAAAATAGTCAGGATTACATTTAACCAAGGAGGTGAGACATTTATCTCCAAAACTAGAAAACATCCCTGAAAGAAATTAAAGACTTAGATAAATGGGAAGGTATCCTGTGTTCGTGGATTAGATGACTTTCAATACTACCCAAAGTCACCTCCAGACTCAACATGATGCCTATCAAAATTCCTGCTGGCTTTTTTGCAGAAGCGGAAAAAGCCAGTCCTCAAATTCACGTGCAGATGCAGTGGGCCCCAAACAACCAAAACAATTTGCAAAGGAAGAAGGAAGTTGGAGGACTCAAAGGTCCTGTTCCAAAATGTACTACAAAGCTACAGTAACGAAAACAGTGTGGCGCTATCCCAGGGATATACATAAAGGCCCCTGGAATAGAGTTGAACCCATACAGACGTGACCCCATACATCTGTGACCAGCTCAGTTCTGCTAAGAGCGCCAACACCATGAAAAGAACAGCCTCTTTTATAAATGGAGCTGGGATAACCCAATACCCACACACATAAGAACAAAGCTGCAGCCCATATCCACTGGGCAAAAATGAACTCAAAATGGATCAGAGAATGAAAAGTAAGGGAGACAATTCTTTGAAGAGAACATCCGCTTATTTCCTTGGCCGTGTGAATTAGAAGTGGGTTCTAGACATGCCAGCCAAGGTACAGGAAAAAAAAAAAGACAAAATGGATTTCAGAATGTTAAAAACTTTTGTGCTTTAAAGAAAACCACGAGGGGAGTGAAAAACAACCCATAGAATCAAGGGGATGAGGAAGTGACATGTAGAGTGTATAAAGAACACGTACATCTCAATTATAAAAAAGGCAAATGATAGGCAGATAAAAATGATCAAAGGAGCCGAACAGATATTTTCCCAAAGTAGATAATAAATGGGGGCGCCTGGGTGGCTCAGTCGGTTAAGCATCCGACTTTGGTTCCGGAGGGTCTCTTTGGACACATGCTGCTTGTTGCTAAAACATACACACAGTGAGGGTCAGCTTCTATCCTGGGGCTGTGAGATGAGCGGCCCCTCCCGTAAAAGGAACTGCACAGCAGGGACAGCTGTCCTACCGCACACAGAAGCGGCCACTGGAGCCTGAAGCTTGGTCTGTCGGATGGTTGTGGGTGGCTGTCATGCCCGCTCCCCTGGGGACACATGCAGGGCCCTCCCCTCACAGGACAGAAGGGTGAATTATGGTGGTAAAACTTTTCCTAGAAAAGTGGTCACAGAGCTCAGGAAGATGAACCGGGTGGCCCCCTGCCCCCAAGGAGGAGGAAGACGGGCGGCCACACCACCTCCCAGCTCAGGACCCGCACCTGCACAGCATGAGCCCGGCCAGGGTCAGCCTTCTGCTCCTCTCGGGTGTCCTGTCTTATCCCACAGCCGCACAGCCGAGGTGCCGGGCCTCAAGGAAATCAGCCCAGGGACCTAAAAGGAATTTAGTTTGCTTTTCTTTCCTCTGCATTCAACTCTGGTCAGGTTTCAGGGCCTTCCGTGTTTGTGAGATGCGTTCAGAGGTGAGATCAGGCCGTCTTGCTGAGGCATGATTGGTGGGGGAAACGCTGATCGCAGGAAGTAGTCTGGGGTGCGCTGCAGAGATCTGGGCTAAGACACATGTTTGGGGTGGATTTTGAAGGACACAAAAGGAAGAGAGACTTGAGAAGGAACAGCAGGCAGGTGGGCTGGAAGAAGGGACAGCAAGAGAGCAGCAGAGAGAGGGAGCAGCTGCTAAAGTGCATCGCTGGCAACGGTGACGTCTGGGCTCTCCAGGAGTGCCTGCGGGCCCCTGCCCGCTGCCTGGGGTCCACCACCCAAACGCCACTGCTTTGAACTGCGGCTATTGAGGCCATGGTGCCTGAGTCGCAGCCACGGCGAACCCCTCTCTTTCCTCCACGGCCCCTGTGTCCCCTGCACAGCTTCTCTGAACTTAGCCACCTGGCCTGCCCCCCCTTCCCAGCCCCCAGGGGCGCCCTTGAACTCTCCCACAAAACTCAGTCTATGCCTCCTCAGCACTGGACAGAATGTGTTAGCTGTGCCCTTCCACCCACTCACTCATCCCTTCCCTCCATCCCTCACCCACCCGTCCTCACCCCTGCAAGCCAGGCACTCCGTGTCTGCGGTGCACCCTGCTTGGTGTCAGGGGTCAGGGGTCTGGGAAGGAAGTGGATGGACAGTCCCTGTTCTGAAGAGGGAAGGTCTGAAATGCATGATCCAGTAGGAGAGACCAGCGTGGGGGCAAATCACTGGGGCAGAGAGCGTTCTGTGCGCAGAGGGGCGTGTACAGTGTGGGTCAGCATCCAGGGTGAGCCGGACAGGGGGCAGGACGGAGGTGATGCTGGGGCAGGGGGTGGGGGCGGGGGCGCCGGGATGTGATGCCGGGCAAGGGGGATGGGGGTGGCTGGCAGGTGATGCAGGGGTGAGGGGGGCAGGGGGCGGGCCAGGAAGTGACGCTGGACCACATGCCACCTCGCTGCGGGGTGGAGATGATGAGCATTGTCAGGACTGAGCTGCTCTCAACACTGTGACTGTCTTGTTCAGGTGACAAAAACAACTGTTTTGTACCATCACGTCATGGAGTAGTGTAGAAGCGCACCTTAAAAATGACCCAAATTTGCGAAAGGAAAACCAGATGCCTGGCATATTCTAAGCACACATATCTGGATGAGCTTAAGACAATGTGCGTGCCCAGTGGGCACAGCTATGTGACCCTGAGGACCTAGCACGTGCCTTTATCCTGCACCACAAACCCGCGTGCAGGTGGTCCTGAAGGGCGGGGTAAGGACGGCTCTGGTCCATCATGGGCCGTGTGCACTGGTGACGGAGGGAGTAAGTTGCAGCCTCCTTCCTGGGCAATTTGAAACCCAGACACAGAGGCAGTGGGGCAGGAACCGCGGAGAGGGGAGCTGTCACGTGGGGTGACCCGGTCCCGGGGGGCCCCGACGGCCGCGTGGGGAGGCTCCCGCTCCGCCTGGGAGGACGTTCCGGTCGCACGCAGCGGCCGGCAGACGCCGCTGGCCGGCACGCACCAGTCCACCCACCACCCCTGCAGGGAGCCCCCCGCGCCCGTCCCCTGCAGCCAGAGACGGCTGAACACAGGCTGCGGGGCCAGGAGCACACACTTCGCCAGACAGAGCCGCGTGGCCCACTTGGAAACGGAACTGAGGGAAGGAAGGCCGAATCCACTCAAACCACAGTGTCCGCTAACATGGAGGGTCCCGCTGACTCTTGTCGCCGGTCCCACAGCACAGCACGCGCACGGCTGCCTGCACGCGAGCCGAAACCTGACCGAGGGACCTGCCGGGCTCCCTGACCGGCGGCGGCCGGGTCCCCACTCGGGGAGGGGCGCGCCCAGCTCTGCGGCTGCTCCGTGGGCCCCGCTGGTCCCGCTGGGCAGACGGAGGCTCCCTGCGCGCGGCCGAGGGCTCGCGTGACGTCCCTTCCGGGATCCAGGCTCCGCGCTCCGTCTTCGGCTCTCCCATAGCCTTTCATATTTTCCAGGAAGCATTTATGGCGAGCACATATGCAACTTAATTGCACTTAATTTCCAAGGGGCTTCTCATGGACGGGCCAGAAAAGTAACTTTTAAGCCCATCTTGAGTCCACTACTCACAAACAACGGCTTCCAAAGCACTGAAGATCGCTATTAGTTGTAAACCTAACCCCGTTATTCGAGAAGCCCAGGTCATTTCTGGCACTTTCTGTCCTACAACATCTGCCTCGTGAAATACACGGTTAGCTTCACAAAACAGTTATACTTTTTCCCCAAATCTCTTTCTCCTAAATTTGCTTTGATGCAAATCAGAGAGCCTCCTTGATTGAAATCAACAATTCTTCCTCTTACCTTCTCCGTAGGTTTGCTTTGACAGGAATTCATAACCTGTCACAAGCATCTGTTGCCAATTCCCAAACGCATACATCAGAGTCTAGTAGAAGAATGACTGTTTTAAACTATTTGATTTTTGAGAATTGTTTCATGAGCAAGATAATTTTGAAATAGGAACTCACAGTAATTTTTAAAGTAGTATCAATGATGATTTTCTCATTTTATAAGCTTGAAGTTCAATGAAAACTAAGTTAATTTAAATATTTTAGGTGACAGAAACTCATATGTCATACTTTTATAAACATCTTAACTTAGATTTTATATATTTGTTTTATTTTTATATATCTACATATTTATATATGTATTTGAGAGGGAAAGAGAGAGAGAGCACACAAGTGGGGGAGACAGACAGAGAGAGAAGAATCCCAAGCAGGCTCCATGTTCAGCCTGGAGCCCAATGCAGGGCTTGATCCCACGAGCTGTGAGATCATGACCTGAGCTGAAATCAAGAGTCACATGCTCAACTTGCTGAGCCACTGAGGGACCCCAACATTTTAATTTAAAATCCATGCTACCAAGGTGCCTGGGTGGCTCAGTCCATTGAGTGTCCAACTTTGGCTCAGGTCTCGTGGTTTATGGGTTCAAGCCCCACATCGGGCTGTGTGCTGACGGCTCAGAGCCTGGAACCTGCTTTGGATTCTGTCTCCATCTCTCTCTCTCTCTCTCTGCCCTTCCCCCCCTTGTGCTCCATTTCCCTCTGTCTCTCAAAAATAAATAAACATTAAAAAATAAAAATAAAATTTAAAAAATCCATGTATCCACCAGGCGGCAGGCGGTGGCTCTTGTGACCAAGGCACACGGAGATTTGGGGACAGTATATTCTCTCACTGAATCCAATGACGGTCCAGGTCGCACGAGTAGGGATTTACAGCCTATCTCGTCTTATCCGGCTGTCCGTGACAAACGCCTGGGGATTTTGTAGCAGGGAAATTTCTTCGGGGAGAGCGTCTCATCTGGGGACGTGCGGGCCGAGCTCGTGGACCCCACGGCCTCCCCGGAGACCATCTCGGCGCTCTGAGTGTGAGGCCTGTCTCCCTCGCGGGAAGATCGATTTTGGGTTAGATTCCTTGAACATTTTCAGAATATCTGCACAGAAGTGCACCTTCTGGTAACTTCCTTCATTATAAGTCAGAGAGAGAAGGTGTTTGCACAAACCAGCCTCTCCTTTCTACCCCTTAAAAACTTTTTTGGGGGTGCCTGGGAGGCTCAGAGGGTTAAGCATCCGACTTTGTCTCAGGTCATGATCTCGTGGTTCACGGGCTTTGTGCTGACAGTCGGAGCCTGGAGTCAAATTCTGTGTCTCCCTCTCTCTCTGCTCCTCCCCACTCACGCGTTCTCTCTCTCTCTCTCTCTCTCTCTCTCTCAAAAAAAACCCAAGAACCTTAAATTGAAGTAAAAATATTTCTGTGCATTTCTTTGAATCAAACAGGTATATTAGAATCAACCTAGGCTGTTACAGTTAAGACGGGGTAACTCGTGAACCCTTTACTACCTGAGGGGGTTTACAAAGGAGCGTGACCTGACAAATAAGTTAGGCCACGCCTCAGAAGGCACAGAAGTCTTCATCCCTGTAGCCAGGTGCTTAGGGGCTCCCTGTTCCATGTAAAGAACAGTCTTGAACGCAGAACCCACTCTTGGGAGAGGACATTTCTGGTAGTATAGAAAACCAACCTCCTCTTTGCTTGTTTCTTTATATGCTGACATGTTCCAATAAGGATTTAACTTGGTTTTATAAATACAAACGAGAAAGTAAAGTAAATTAAAAATTAACTCTGTAGCGTGGGGGCAAAGCGCAGCCAGCCCCAAAGAGGGGCCACTTCCGCATGATGTCATCCTGAGTTAAAAGCAACATAAGCCCAGGGCGGTCAGGAACAGCTCTTTGCCTCGGGGTGCATGGCCTAGACTCACACTGGAAAGGAGCGCCCCAGCAGGGCTTTGCAGACTCCTCTTTACCTAAGAGCCCTCCCCTCCCTGCACAACAGGAAGCCTTTGCTTTCCAAATCCCTCCTCTCCCCTCCCTGCTAATGGCCTTGCTCACTCACTAGAACCTCAGCTCTGTGGCCCAGAGTCCGCGTGGGCATCATGTTGTTTGAGCAGTTCAGAATCCAGGGTGTCTTCGGAATGTCTGTGCCACTGCGGACTCCCCACCGTGGCTATTGCACTTGACTTTCTCCTGTTAATCTGTCTTCTGGCCATACGATTCTTGGTCAGCTAGAAGGACCCAGGGAGGGACAGGGAAGACCTGCCCCGCGACAGAACGGAGAGAAGGAAGTGTGGAATGGCATGCAGCAGGAAGTGAGGCCTGGACCTAGACCCCCGGGAATTAGCCACAGGTGGTTCTCACGCCCACGTGAGAGAAGAAACGAACTGAGGTGTCCAGATGCTCAAAACACAAGTGTTGGTCAGAAAAGTGTAATTTCAAAATCAAGAGTGCACTCCCCTCTCTGTGTCTCCTTAGAGACTACGCCTCCCAGCTGTGCGGAGATGTAACTGACGTATCACCTTGCTTAAGCTCAGGGTAACCCGTGCGATCTGGGAAAATGAAAATAATTTCATGGACACAAAAATACACATTATTAACAAAAAGTTTTAACCACACAAGCAACTTTAGCCACCAAACTATGTGAGTAAAATATCTTTCCCAAGTATAAATCCAGAAACAAAACAAATGAGCAAAGGAAAAGGAGAGAGAGAGGCAAAGCACTAACCAGACTCCTAACTCCAGAGGACACACCGGGGGTCACCAGAGGGGAGGTGGGGGGGCCCGAGGGCACAGGGGAGAGGGGAGGCGTGAAGGACGCTCTGTGAGGAGCACCGGGTGCAGCGCGGACGCGCAGGGTCACCGTACTGCCTGGAACCCACAGTCCCCAGCGTGGTAACTAACTGCGATTTAAATAAAAACTTAATTAAAAAAGGAAGTATAGATGTTTCACCAAGAAATGTATCCAAGAAAATATACATCCAAGAAAGGAGGATGGCTCTTCTCGATATCACCAGGTCAAGAGCGTGAGAACACACGCCCTCACCCTACACACACTCGCATGCCGTACGCCTCTCTCTCGTAATCGCAGTATTGGACAGGTGTACAATACTTATCCAACTTTTACCAAATGTTCACGTTTTTGGGGAGAGGAATTATGTTGCTTCCAAAAATAAACTTTAAAAAACTAAAAAAAAAAAGAGTTTCAGCAGACGGAGGATAAACTGAGACTGTAGAATACATTTGGGGACTTTATAGCTTCTCGACATTTACTGAACACAAAAAATGGGGGGGGGAGCAGCCAGGTGGCTCAGTTGGTTGAGCATCTAACTCTTGGTTTTGGCCCAGGTCATGATCTCATGGTTTGTAAGATGGAGCCCTGTGTCAGGCTCCAGACTCTGCTTAAATTTTCTCTTTCTCTCCTTCTGCCCCTCCTTACTCGCCGGTGGGCTCTCTCTCTCTCTCTTAAAAACAAGAATAATAATGAAAATAAACTTCCCAGGGAAATGCGTTGGGAAACAAATGGAATGTTTATCCCTGACCTACTATATTCAGAATCCAACGATGTCCTTCCACGTGGGGATTTTCTACCACCCGGATCACAGGCGCCACTGGTGTGCAGGCAGAAAGGGGCCCCTGGCCTGAATGCTGACCCCTGCTGTCTGGCGAGGGGACCCCTGTGCTGGCAGGACACCAAGGTCAGCAGTTTCGACACCGGCAGCCAACTGCAGGACACGCCTCCTGTCTGCTCCAGTGCAAGTATTTGCTAGCTTTTTCACAGAAGCTCCTCTGGATGCACTCAAGCGCTGAGTGCGCCTGCGCCGCCTGGACTGCGCCTGGACCCCCCTTACTTGTGAGATGCTTGGGGACTTGCATCGCACATTTCGGGTAAGAAATGTTGGATTTGGTACTTTTTGTAAATGCAAATTTATCTCGGCATTAGATGCATACCTTGGGCTCTAAACTGACACGTTTCTTCCAAAGCCTGGGGTCCCTTTCACTGCCCAGCACTGAGAAAGCCGACAGAGTGCAGAACCTAACAGAAACGATTTTCTGCCATCAAAATTGTCTGAGAGCCAGGACAGTTAAGTCTTGTGAACACTGGAGGACATGGTGGGATCCAGAGCAGGTGAAGACTCTTCCTTTATTAGCCTGGAAGTCACCTAAGAAATTCCATCTCCTGTTTGTCTGCTTTCTTGTTAATGTTTCTTTATTCTTGACAGACAGAGTGAGCACAAGCAGGGGAGGGGCAGAGACAGAGGGAGACACAGGATCCAAAGCAGGCTCCAGGCTCCAAGCTGTCAGCACAGAGCCCATCATGGGCTCGAACTCATGAGCCGTGAGACCATGACCTGAGCCAAGTCGGCCGCTTAACCGACTGAGCCCCCCAGGCACCCAGCCTTTCTTAAATGGAGACCACATTCTGTCCCCTTTCTGGAGACCACAGGCCACACCCCTCCTGGTTTTCTGCCCCTTGCTCGGCTGCCTCCTCCATCTGATGGGAGGTCTTGCTCGGCTCCCTTGCTCTCAGACCCTGTGGGGCTCCCTGCTGCCCAGAGAACAAAGGAGCACCTGCCCCCGCAAGGGAGTCTGTGCATGCTCCGCCATCTTTTGAAAGACTCCCTCCGCCCCCCTGGCTCAGTTAGCTCCCACTGCCCTTCCCATCTCTGATGGCTGCTTCCCGGCTGGCATTGCTGCGCACAACTTAGCCTCCACAGAAAGCCTGCGGCCTCCGCATGCCCTGCACGTTGGTGGCTCAGAGCAGATTTCTTTCTCTGCAGACTTTTGGGAGAAACAAAGCATCAAGGATGCAGGCACCAGGACCAGGACCAGGACCACTCAGCACTGCAACTTTGCTTGGATTGAGGTAGTTGTCTGATCCATACTGGTCACTCCTGTTAGACTACAGGTTCCCTCAGGACAAGGGTACCTGTGGCAAATTCTCTCCTTTCCAGACCCAGCCAGGCCAGTCCACATCTCTGCCGACCAGGTTTGCCCTTAGACTGTAAAGATATAAACAAGCAGGGACAGGGGCTCCAACAGCCCAAGGCCACATCCCTAAGGGACCCCAGCCCCCAAAGTGTCTGCCTGAAAAAATCCAGCTTCAAGAAACTGCCCACATGTTCAACTGCACCTGGGGACTTTTCCAGGCTTGGTGGCAAAAGCCTGAGCACCAGGAGCCCTGTCAGCAAACCAGGTCGGTGCACCTACACTTGTGGTCTCTGCACCTGCCCTCCTGCCAGCTGCCCTCCTGCGACTGCCCCTCCCAGCACCTGCCCTCCTGCACCTGCACTCCCTGCACCTGCCCTCCTGCCA
>PJEM01012428.1:0-47154 GCA_004023845.1 Helogale parvula | reverse complement strand
GGCTTAACCAACTGAGCTGCTTAACCGAACGAGCCACCCAGGCATCCCAGTGCTCCAATCGAAATTTGACCCCAGAACCTCCCCAAAAACTTGTCTTTCAGTTTTCCCATGACCTCCGTATCGAAATCTAACAATCAAATCTCAATCCTCATTTTAACCATTCATTATCTACTTCAATTTCCAGGGTCATTTTCTTCACTTGGCTAATCAGGTACCACACAATCCTGGTTTTTCTCTTTTATCACTGGTGGCTCCTCTTCACTCTCCATAAATTGTTGTTCATTCTCTGACCTCTTGATATGTGAAAACCAGGGCTTGTGTCTTTTCTACCTATATTCATGCTCTAGGTTTTCTCATCTGGTACCATGCTTTTAAATAGCATCTGTGTATCAATCTCTTGCTCATATTTCTACCCTATATATCAGACTTGCTTCTCCAGGTACCTAATTTACATTTCCACTTGGATATCCAATAAACATCTTATATGTGCACAAAATTTCCAGTTTCTTAAATTAAAAAACAAACAAACAAACAAACTTCGAGTCACTTCTCTAAAATCCCATATCCATCTTCTGGCAAATTGTGTAACTAACCCTTCAAAATCTCACCACACCTTGCCATTTGCATTGCTACCCAAGCCATCATTCCCCCACTTCCCCTTAAAATCTGCAACACTACTAATTTACCACTGCTTAGACCATTGCACCACTTCATGTAGACTTTTCTTAGTAGTCCAATGATGCACACAGTTCATTTTAAATATATGTATCATGTCACCTCTCCGCTCAGAATCATCCAATAGTAGATACCCCCTTTCCTGTTACAGTGGTTTGCAGAGTTCTACATAAGTTGGTCTCACTTTATCTATGTAAATAAATAGTCTATTATTCTCCTCTTTTTATACTGACTGGCCTTCTTGACATTTCTTGAATGCAACTAAACACTTTAGGCCTTTGCACTGACTATACCCTCTGCCTGGGATGCCCTTCCTCCTGACATTTGCAATGATAATTCACTGGCCTACATCCTGACTACCCTACTCAGAAGTGCAACCCACTCCCCACAACTCTGGAGTTTCAGATTCACCTTAACCTTCCCAATTATACTGCTACTGCACTTATTTCCATTTAGCTTAATATAGAACTTGTTATATCACTTATTTTGGGGGTAGGTCCCAAATTAAAGGGAATATATATACATAATATATATACACTTATATATTTTTTCTATATATGTACTCATGTATATTTTATTTATATTTAATATACATTTTATTTGTTGTGTTTAATATATATTTTATATCTATGAATTTATATATAAATCATGTATATAAAATATGTATTTTTATAATTCATATATTTTATTGATATTATATATATTTATTACATATCTATATATAATATATCTATTACACATTTATATATGATTATGTATATATTCTATATATGTAATTTTATAAATATATATTTTATTAAGTTATAATTATATATACTTAGTATGTGTATCATATAGTATGTATATGATTTATATATGTAATTATAAAATATATATAGTTATATATAAATATATATCATGACTTTAAGATATTTTATATCTTTATAAATACTTATATATTAATACATATATTATATATTTTATGTTACTTATATTTAATACATATTGTATATGTATATTATACTTTAATATACTATATATTATTAATATACTTAATTTTTTAATTTACTAAGATATCCAAAAAGACTGCAGTAATACCTGTCACTCAACAGACACTTAATACTTGCTGCATGAATGAAAAATTGAAAGGAGCAGGAGGAGGGTAAAGGAGAGGGATGGAAAGAGAATCACTCCTTGACTTCTTGGTTTCAGGACTGGGTAAATGATAGTGGAAGGAGATACAGTTTTCAGTGATGATCAGAAGTATCATTTTGTATCTCTTCAGTCAAAGGATACATGAAAGATGCCAAAGATATATTACATATATTTTATATACTAATGTAGTATAAAATGGTTACAGATCAGAACAGAAGTGAAACAATTAATCACCAAACAGTGCTGCAAAAATTAGAAAGCAAATATGAAGACTTTAGGTTCTCTCCTATTATATCCATCAAAAATAACTTAAGGTACATAAAGCATTTTAGAAATACATGTTTGTGAATACTCATTAGATATTGGAATGGAAAAGAACTAAGAATAAAACTTAGTCACAATAAAGAACAAAAAAAAGTCATAATTTATAAGTTCCATGGAGTTGGGAGTCACAAAAATCACAATTTAAATGTTGCAGAATATGATAGGTAAAATCAAAAAGAAAACAAAACAATGGGGGAAATATTTTGGACACAAATATGACAATAAAGGAGTTAGTTTCTTCAACATATACATGAGCCTGGTAAACCAATTTGACAAAACAATATTCTATCTATGAAGATGGGGGGGAAAACACCTCAGCAAAGGTTCTGCTTCAGAAAAAAAAAATTGACCATTTTTTTTGCCTACGCTAAATCACGTTTTCCTTTCCACTGATGGGTATTCTCCATCTCCTCCATTTGGGAAATGCCCCTCCTCAACTTCATGTAGTTCATTGGAGGCTCTCAGCCACATTACCTTGGCCCTGCCCACTTGAGAGAACATGTGACCCCCAGACCTCGCCCACAAATGACCTGTCATGGAGCAAAAATCATACCAGGTAGGATCCTTTCATTGGGTTTTAATATGGACACAAAGGAAAAAAATGTTTCCCCTTTCTATGAGATTGCTCTGCTAGAATGATTTCAACTTGGAGCTATTTGCAGCCTCTCCTCTCTCCCAACACCATACATACAGAAATACAGGTGCAAAACAAGAAAATGAGACCAATGTATAAAGAAAAACAGAGTTATAAGAGAGAGGAAGGAGAGAAAGAAATGGAGAGAAGAGCAAGAGAAAGGGAGTGAATGAGAGCAAAATCTATGTGTGAAATTGAGTGAATCCCTGCAGTTCACGCAGCTGACGCCACTACTGAACATCCCAATAACCAGTCAACAAATTCCTTTTATATAAAATACTTATTGACTATTAACTGTGGTTTAAAAATGCACACAGCATAAAATTGACAACCTTAAGCAATTTAAACTGTATAATTCAGTAATGTTAAGTGTATTTTCATTGTACACTGTTATACATCTCTAGGTCCTTTTCCTCTAAAAAATATACATTTATTTTTATTTTAAGCTAGTTTTGATTAGATTCATAACACATGTAATTCAAAGTGTTCAGGTTAATAACAACATTTGAAAATTTACAAGCTTATAAAATTTGAAGACATTTAAAATAAGATTTTATTTTTGTCTTTTATTTTTTTAATTAGTTGAGAGACAGAGAGAGCAAGCATAAGTGGGGGAGGGGCAAATGCAGAGGGAGAGAAATACTCCCAAGCAGGCTCTGCACTGTCAGCACAGAGCCCTACACAGGCATAAATCTCATGAACCATGAGATCATGACCTGAGCAAAAATCAAGAGTCAGAGAATTCACCAAATGAGCCACCAAGAGGCACCTCTTTTGTTCTCTAAATTGGCAAAGATTTATTATAAATGGTCATATCCAGTCTTTTTGGAGAGGTACTAATGTGGATATACTTCTTAGCAGGTAAAAATCTTTTGGGAGAAATTGTATTGTGAACAAAGAATTTAAATGATTATTATCCCCTATTAATTCACAATATATCAACCTTTAAAGGAAGTAATCTGAAATATAGATAACATATATGTAAGATTTTCAAGAGAGAGTAAAAAATTAAAGATAACCTAATTGATCAATAACCAAGGAATCACAAAAATAATTATGAGAGTGACATAATGCAAACTATGTATGTATTTAATATTATTTTGTACTATAATATTTGATATTATGAAAATATTCTCAAAAAGGCAGGATAAAAATGTAGAGACCACTAAATCTCCCTTTTATAAATATATTTTATTATTTGATCACAGAAAAACACTAGAAATAAGTATATTTCTATAGTAAGTAATATTACCACTAATTATCTCCAGATGGTGATTTTATGGGTGGTTGCTATTTCATCATCTCTATTAAAGCAAATTTTTCTTTTCTACTAGAAGAAAAAATTGGTATCAGAAAAATAATATTTTCCTAGATAAATAATAAATCATGAAGGATTTTACATCAGAAATAATGGGAAATACACTCTTCTTAGAACAGGAAATGTATTTATCAATACCCTTCTGATTACAGAAGACAAAACCACACATAAACAAACTTAAGCAAGAAGGTTAATGTATTGGCCCATTCATTAGCTCAGATGGTCTTGGAGGGCAAGAATGAAGCTGAATGCTGAAGACTGCTAGAACCAAGAAATTGGCGACTGCCAAGCCTCTATCTTTAAATCCTATGTCTTCTCTCACATATGTTTTTTCAGTATCCCAGACTTGATTTGGGACAGCAAGAAATAGGATTGCCAGCCATTCCTCCATATCACAGTTCCAAAAGGGATGAGCTTATTTTCTCTCTGTTCCTGAGTCAAATATTCTGAAGAAAAGCTCAGATTTGGCCCATCGTGGTCAGAGGCTCATACCTGAACCCTTCTACCATGACTAAGAGATGTGTCATTAAGACTTGGTTCAGAAGCCCATCTTTTGAACAAACAGAAGTGGTCAAAGAGGTGGGATTTATATGTCTCCTTCTAATCATACCACGAAGTTACTACAAGAGAAAGCTACGTTTACCAGGAGAAGGAGGTTGTTGATTGGAGTAGACAACAGAAGAAGTCCACTAGAAGCAGTTATTTCTTCAGAGTAAAAGGAATGACCTTTAATTTTAAATGATACAAAAAAATTTTCAGGCACTATGCAGTTGGGGAATCTGCCTTATCATATATATAACCCTGATGAGGAGGGGGGGAAGCAGGAAGACAAAAGACTGGGAGGGGTAGGCATTTTTTTTAATCAACATACTTCAACAGTGAGGAATCTGGGAATCCCTACTAGCCCTATTGAACATTACTCAATCAGTAAAAGAAACTTAAGAGGAAGTTCCATTTTAAAACCCGACTTCCAAACAAATCTTACGAGACAGAGCATTAAGTGCCTACAAGTACAGTTTTCCAAGTGTCTGACAGGGAGCTCAAAAAAAAAAAAAAAAAAAGAATGAATGATACAAGGACAATCGAAATCGAAAGAAAAGGTAAATAAATTATCTAATGAAAAAACTATGAGGTAAATAAGGACCACTTATAAGACAACAGGAATTGTCCCAAACTAAAATTGAACTTACAATGACTCAAATCATGTCAATGCAATAGGAATAGTATTTTTTTAGCAGAAAAACAAAGGGAACCTGGCTAGTTACAAAACAAAAATAAGAATGAATCCTAAAGAACATAGGAGTTAGTCTGAAACAGACTACAAACAAAAGTATAAAGTTAATTCTTGAGAGACCAACCAGCACTGTCCTGATAGGAAGGTGGCCTGGCCTAAGGATCCTGTTTTTCCACTTGTGATGGCAGGCATATCCTCATAGGCACAAAACCTCATCTGATTATTTGAATACCCAGCTAACTCCTCTTACTTTTATTCCCTCTTCACTAATGTCCTTATAATCCCTTGCCTGCTCATAAATTTTCCTGCAGTGAACTAATAGGTTATGCTTAAAATAGGTTAGTGAACTAATAGCTTAGGCCATGTTCTGATTTTTTACAGCAAATTAATAAATTGATATCCTGATACAGATATATTTCTATTTAGTATCAATTTGTTTAGTGTCAGTCAACATTCCCTTATATAACCCATTCAGACAATGAAGAGACCCAATTTGTAATCTAGACCACAGTAAATTCGTCAAGGTAATGTCTCTTGAGAGACAAACAATTGCCCTTCTCTGAGAGCTACTTTGTATCACACCACATGCCTCCTTCAACCATAGGCAGCAACACAATTTCTCAGAACCTTTAAGATTTCTAAAGAACCTTATTATTTTAATCTGGGTCAACTAAACAGTAGTAAGGTACTTGGAAACTCATATTAAAACCATAGAAATGTAACATTACTTCAAGTCAAAAAGGAAATTTTGTAATACTTCTGTCATTTAAGAAATCCTTCTATAAATAATAAATCGACTGCATACTTTCCTCATTGCCACTTTCATTTCTTTGTTCCTGAATGTGTAGATGAGTGAATTAAAAAAAGGAGTAAGAACTGCATCAAAAACAGCAAGATATTTGTCTAGGTGTGAGGTGGGGTGAGGCCAGATATAAACGAAGATGCAAGGACCAAAGAACAAAATCACCACCATGACATGAGTTGACAAAGTGGAGAGGGCCTTAGATGAGCCTCCCGAAGACTGTTTCCGAACAGTGATCAGGATAGAAATGTACGAGACAATCAATACGAAGAATGACCCCAGGGATATGAACCCACTGTTGGCTACGACCATGAACTCTAGACTGGAAGTGTCTGTGCAGGCAAGTTTGATGAACCGAGGAAAGTCACAATAAAAGCTGTCTAACACGTTAGGGCCACAGAATGGCAATTTTATAACAAAAACCAGTTGAATCCCAGAGTGGGTCAAGCCAATTACCCATGCAGCAACCGAAAGCAAAATACACATTTTTCGGTTCATAACAGTCAAATAGTGCAGAGGCTTACATATGGCAACATATCTGTCAAAGGCCATGGCGATGAGCAGCACCATCTCCACACCACCAATGACGTGGATAAAGAAGATCTGAGTGATGCAGCCACCAAAGGAGATGTTTTTATGCTTTCTGAAAAGGTCATAAATCATCTTAGGAGAAATGACAGAAGAAACTCCCAAGTCAATGAAGGAGAGGTTGGCCAACAAAAAGTACATCGGGGAGTGTAAGTGAGGGTCAGAAGTCACAGTGAACATAATGAGGCAGTTTCCCATCATGCTTGCCACATAAAACGTGGAGGAGAACACAAAGAGGAGAAGTTGGATCTCCCAGGAATTGGTGAGTCCCAGGAACACAAACTCTGACACCACAGAGTCATTCGCTCCATCCATTGATTTATCAGCTAGAATGTTTCCAAGTAAAAGGAAATAAAAACAAATTAAAGTGAGAATGTTAATAAAGTTCTACATTAAAATGATTCATTAATCAAGAATATTCACATTATGAAAACAATATGTCCCCTCAATTCCTTCTCAGGTTCATTATTAAATATGCATTTTACTTGGGGTCACCTAAAGCGATTGAGTCACTTCCACATGCAATATCCCTAACACCATGGCTTCCAGGACTACTGATCTATAAATGAGAAAATGAAACATATATGAAAACATGGATGTGTATAGCAAGGATCGGGAGAAGCAGGGAGGGTGGTGCAATGCAACACAAACAGAAAAAGAAAGAAGAGGTAAAGATTGCATTTGCCAGAATGCACTGGTACTATTTTTTTTAAGTTTATGTATTTAATTTGAGAAAGACAGAGACAACATGAGAGGGGGAGGGACAGAGAGAGGGGAAGAGTGAGAGAGAATCCCAAGCAGACTCTGTGGTGCCAGCACAGAGCACAATACAGTGCTTGAATCCACCAACCATGAGATCATAACCTAAGCCAAAGTCAGATGCTTAACCGAATGAGCCACCTAGGGGCCCCTCAGTGGTACTAGTTTAATTGTTCATCAAACAATTCTTCAGCCATTCAGGCACATCTCAACTCATCTCAGGCACATATTATATGTTTTGTAGTCAGTCTTATGCCACTACCTACAATCACATGTGCAATTCACATTAAGCCCACAGGGTAGTGGTGAGCCTAAGGAAACCAGGTATAAGATATAGAGATGACTTGGGTGTATGACAGGATCACGCCACCTGTAGAATAGATATTGATATCACAGAGTATTTGCATGACACCCAGAACGTATAAGTACTCACAAACCATGAGATCATGACCTGAGCTGAAGTCAACTCTCAACTGACCGAGCTACCCAGGGTGCCTCATCAATGGTTTCAATTTTATAGATTTTCTCTCCTCAAATATATTGTAAGTTTGAAAAGGAAAAGGACCATTTCTTCAAATTCTTGTATTTCCTAAAATACAAAACAAGTTGCAAGGATTTCCTGATTATTTAGTTAATAACACTTCTCTGAAGTAAAACCATTTTCTCAAGTCCATACTGTCACAGTTTCTGTTTTCCTCATCTGCCATACTTTTCCATTAATTCCAGCATGCATAAAGAAAGTCTCCAAGTTTAAAACTGAGCATTAACGTATTTCCCAATCACTCCCAAGAGAATGCCTGTATTCTTGCTATAAATTTCTACTTGGGGGTAGGGAAGCCTCATCTCAAGTCTTATAATCGCTCATGGTTTAACTTAATGATGTTTTAGAAAACAAGAAGAAGCAAGTAATAAGAAAAGAAAGGCGGGGCCTGGGGCGTGGGGAGGCAGCAAACAGCAGCCAACAGGGAATTTACAGTTTCTATATTCCAGCATTCATAATATAGGTATTATTCCTCTTTCATGCCATCGTTAAAGTCAGAAAAGAAAATATAGAATTTTTCACAGTTTTTTAAAAGTTCCTAATGTATTTAATGATGGAATCTTAGAACTGGAAAAGCATACATTACTTTCAGGGCACATATTTACTAAGTACCATCACACATTTGATGCTTGTAATTATTTGCAGGGGTGGATATCTCTGAAAGAATTATTTCCATTCATAGATGAAAAATTTCAAATTCCAAGAAGTTAGTAACTTACCTAAAAGCATAGTTACTTAATTTGAAGCCAAAAACCAGGTCTTCTGATGCCAAATCCAGTGCTGTTTTGACTACATCAAGCAAATATGCATGTTTGTGCATAATCGAAAACAATGATTCTTGCTGTAAACTTTAGCCAAGAATGCAAAAAAAAAAAAAAAGTACACCTTAAACTGGTACACTGTTATAGATCACTATATTTTGATAAGTCTGGAAAGAACAGAATTCCATTTTACTCAGAAGAATATCTTATCCCACTCACATAAACATTTAATACATATATAAATTAACTTACCCAAGGTATTACAGCTACTAGTGTATACCTACTAATGGCAGAGCCAAGACTTAAACTTACAAATTAGTGTATAAGTTAAAGGGAAGGGAGACAGGTTGATGGCTAATTAGAACTGAGGAGAAAAAAACAAAATCCACCAAATTTTTGGTACTAGTAAAAAATCCAACAAAGTCAAGGACCATTTATTCATAAAAAGTCATAGTGATTGACAGACAAGAAATATCCCAGCTAGAGGTCAGGGAACCAAAGCCTTTGACAATTCAGCTGCAAAATTTGAAGGCGCTGCCCAAGGGAAAAGCAGTTCCGGGAAAGGGGACAAGGGGGAGCAGCCTCTGAAAGTGACAGTTCTGACAAGAAGGCTCAGGATCCCAAAGGTGGTGGCAATGCAGTAAAGGTCAGACACATTCTGTGTGGAAAACATGGGAAAATCATGGAAGCCATGGAAAAGTTGAAGGCTAGAATGAGATTCAATGAAGTACCTGCACAGTATAGTGAAGATAAAGCCAGGCAAGGGGGCAACTTGGGTTGGATGACCAGAGGTTCCATGGTGGGACCATTCATTTCAAGAAGCAGCATTTGCCTTGCCCATAAGTGGGCTGGATAAGCCTATGTTTAGAGACCCTTGGTTAAGACAAAATTTGGATATATTATTATGGTTGAAGGGAGAAAGTAAAATTGTATGGAAGACTGACAGCATTTTATACAATTCTGATTATTTCTTTAAAAGGTGTTGAGTAGGCCTTCAATTCAATGAACTCTGTCATTGTGGGTTTGTGGCACAAAATGAGGCGGGGAAAGGTTAGTGCACACTATAGCAGGTATCCAGTCAGCCATTCTCAGACATAAGTCAAGCAGGGGGGGCCCAGCTGGCTCAGTGGATAGAGTGAGTTCGAGCCCCACACTGGGTGTAGAGTTTACTTAATTAAACGATTTTTTAAAAAAAAGAGAAGTCAAGCAATCTCCTTTTAACCTGAAGTCTCTTTCCCCTCAGAACTACTTTCTGAGATTCTCAGTATATCCTGTAGTTTAATTTAAAAGCCATCTCTAGGGGAGACAAATACCTACATCACACTATTCACACACTTTGTTGGACATCAAATAGATGGATTAGCATATGAAAATCCTAAAATAAGGTTTAGGCAACACTTGTTTTGTAAGATAGCCAACTTTGATCTGTCAGGACAGTTATTAGTTCCAATGTCTTAATATAATATCCTGTACATAATGGTCATTCAACATGAACTCTTTTTTTTTTTATGAACTCTTCTTTTTAAATAAACATTTATTGCTTGGAAAAAGGCACTCAGTTCTTCTACCAGTTGTTTGTACTAGACTAAGCAGCCAATGTTCTGTGTACCTGAATTTTTTATTTTATATTCCCATATTTGTAACATATAAAAATGGATAAAGAATTATAAATACTTACTGCTTCAAAAATAAAACTTTGCCAACACAACCATGTGATTCTTAAGAAAGATCCCAGCTAGAGACAAAAATTTAGAAGCCATCCAAAATGTGAAGTCATGAGAAAGATATGCTTGCTTAAAGGATAACATATAAACAGATTTTTTAAAAAGCTAATGGAGGACACATGCATGGCCAAAAAAGAACAAATACATAGTATTTGTCATCATCATTATTATACTACTATTAATACTATTCTTACATATTATCTGACTTTTAAAAGCCCTGTTTCTTTACACAAAAATCAGGGAGAAAGGAATGTCAAAGAATTAAGTAATGGTTCCCTTTCATATGCTAAAGACTGATCAAAGTGAGAACGTTAAGTAAAAGGAATAGATTTAGGGCTGAGGTATCACTGGTGCCATTATGGAGAGCAGATAAAATCAAAACAGAGAAAACCAAGATTTTAGGGAGGTACCTGATGGTGCCAAAGTGGAGAAAGTAAAATCAGGAAATGACAAATAATTTCAATAATCTAGGGGAAGAGGTTTGGGAAAAGGAGAGTGAGAAAATAAGGCTATCTACAGAAAATTTGCAGAGTGACAGAAATCCGCAGTTATGAGATAAAGAGGTCCTAAGCAACTGTGAGAATCTTGAAGCTGGGTATCTCAAACTTAGACAAAAGCTAGAGGAAATCTTTTTGTGACACCATTCAGAAACGTTCAGGACCACAATACCCAGAATTTTAGAGTAGTGTATTTGTTTGACACAATAAAGAGAACAGGGGATCAAAAGAGTCAGAGGTCCTTTGTTCATTATTTTTGTTTCTTAAATTCTTCATGTGAGTGAAATCATGTGGTAATTGTCTTGCTCTAACTTATTTTGCTTAGCATTATACTCTCTAGATTTTTCCATGTTGTTGCAAATGGCAAGGTTTCATTCTTTTAATGCCTGTATTCCATTGTATATATATTTACCACACCTTCCTTATCCATTCAGCTACTGATGGACACTTAGACTGCTTCCATAATCTGGCTATTATAAATAATGCTGCAATTAACACAGGGGGGCATATATCCTTTTGACTCTTAACAATGAGAAAAAACTGGCGGTTACCAGAAAGGAAGTGGGTGAGGGGATGGATGAAATAGGTGAAGGGGATTAAAAGTACACTTCATGTTGAGTACTGAGCAATGTACAGATATGTCGAATCACAATATTGCACACGTGATCTAATATAACATATAACTATCTGGAATTAAAATTTTTAATGTAATAAAAAATTAAAAAGAAAAAAGAGAGAAAGAAAGAAAAAAAGAGACCCTTGGATGCCTGAGTGAAACTGTTTGACCAAATCACATACTAGACAATGCAAATGCTGACACATGGAGAAAATAGAATACCAATCAGAGATCTTAAAAGCAGGTACCATAATTGTAAGCTTGTGGTAACTCTAGAGTTTACTCTTTCTCCCATATCTTCATTCTCAAAGCTGGATTCCCATTAAAAATCAACATCACTACAACATTATGACTATAGATAACACTTTTCTATGATCTACAAGAAAATTGTTATGGGAGTTAATCCTAAGAGTTCTGATCCAAAGGAGAATTTTTTTTCTCTTTTTATTTAATCTATGAAATGATGGATATAAACTTAACCTATTGTGTTTGTCATTTCACAATATATGTAAGCAGAGTCTCCTTGTAGAGTATGGTTCACCAACCCTCCGCCCCCCTTCACCACCACCACCTACCTAATCTGTCAAAAGACCTCACAACATCAGGGTGCAGGAATCACAGGAGTTCCACAGACTGAATTTCCTCCTGTACCTAAGCATTGCCCATATCCTTCCACTCACCCTCCCTAGGACAAGAAGTTAAATACAACTCTGCTATTTTGAGAAAGACACCTAATTAAGCTAGAGCACAAGGTGGTGACCAAATGATGCATTAGAGTTCTGGGATTCTCAGCCTGAGGTCATCAGTCCAAGGGAACAGTCTCATAGGATTATAAAGGAGGGAGAAAAAGAATAAAGATCTACTATTTAATTTCCTATATACATTTTTAACTGTATTTTATGATATAACCCAGAGAAATCTCTAGTGGAAAAAATATATATTTTAAATGGAAAAAAAAACTCCAAAGCTTTCATTAAAATAGGTTGTAGAACTTAGAAACCTTGACACATTTGCTCAGCTAAGTCTCTTTGTGTGTTCAAAAGTCCAAACAACCATTAAGAACACCAATCATAAGTAAATGTGAAAGACATAGAATGCAGAAGGATGTGAACACTTGAGGTAGAAACAGATTAAGATAAAAGGCATAGAGATGGAGAGGAGAGGTGTGTGCACAAACACTTTACTTCCCAGAGAAACAATAGGAAACCAACCAAAAGAATTGTCAGAGTGTGGCAAATTTGAAAAATATGAAATAATTCACCCAAAAACTGTTAATACATGATTAAGTACATTAAGATCACTGCATTCAAAATAGGCTCTGAATATGATTTTCTTGGATTTAAAATATATTAAATATGAAAAAAGTGAAAATTAAATACATTTAAATAATAAAGTATAAATTATAGAGATACCTTCTTCTATTCTAGTAAGTCAAACATAGTAGAACCAGTAGAAAACAAAAAATAAAATGAATTAACAATTTATAAAGGAAGAAAAATTTAAAGTCAATAAACAGAGAAACATACAAAACTTGGAGGCAAAAAGTTTGGTGTTTATCCTTTCAACACTACATGATGGCAAAGGCCATCCAAAAGTTATCTAGAAAACTATATTTAATTCAGCTCACTATTAACTATTGATTAAAGATGTAGACATATAGTGAAAATCCCATTTTTCACTCACAGAAATTTGCCCAGTAGAGATGCACATAATTTCTGTCCAGTAGAACAGAAAACCTCAGATATTTATGGCCTGTTGAACATTATATAATTCAACATCTATAATTCAACAATCATGATAGAATTTCTTTGCAAAGTACCTACAGATACCCTAATTCTGTTCCAGCTTTACTGGATATGGACATATGATACTGTGTAAGTTTAACAAGCATACAGCATATGCATTAATACATATATGCATGATAAAAAAAAATTACCACAGTAAGGTTCATTAACATCTCCATCATCTCACTAACATTATTTTGTGAGTGGTGATAACATTTAAGATTTACACTCAAGGGGCCTGTGTGACTCAGTCAGTTAAACCACTGACTCTTGATTTGGCTCAGGTCCTGATTTCACAGTCATGATATCAAGCCATGTTGGGTTCTCCACAGACAGTTTAAAGCTTCCTTGGTATTTTTTATCTCCCTTTCCTCTGCTCCTCCCCCATGTGCATGCAAACATGTGCTCTCTCTCAAATACTAAACATTAAAAAAAAGATTTACACTCAACAACTTTCTGTATATAATACAGTATTGTTGTCTATTCTTACTATGCTGTACATTAAATCCTCAGAACTTATCCTTCTATAACTGGAAGTTTGTACCCTTTGGACAACATCATCCCATTGGTCCCCAACTCCTTAATCCTTAGCAATCACCATTCTACTCTCTGTTTCTACAAGTTTGGCTTTTCAAAATCCCTCATATAAGAAAGAATGTATGATATTTGTCTTTCTCTGACTGACTTATTCCACTTTGTACAATGCCGTCAAGGTCCTCCTATACTTTTGGAAAAAGCAGGATTTCCCTTTTTTATAGCTATGATAATATTCTACTGTGTGTGTGTGTGTGTGTGTGTGTGTGTGTGTGTGTCTGTATGCATACCAAAGCTTCTTTATTCATACATCTTTCAAAGGACACTAAGGTTGTTTCCATGTCTCAGCTATTGTAAATAATATTGCAATCAACATAGGCATGCAGATATCTCTTTGACATAGTGATTTCATTTCCCTCAAGTATATGGCTAGAAGTGAGATTGTTGGATGACATAGTAGTTCTACTTTTAATTCTTTGAGGAACCTACTGACTGTTTTCCACAGTGGCTGCACAAATTTACATTTCCACCAATGGTGCACAAAAGTTTCATTTTCTCCACATCCTTGCCAATGCTTGTTATCTCTTATATTTTTATAATACCATTCAAATAGGTATGAGGTGCTACCTGATTTGCATTTCCCTGATAGTGCTATTGAGCAACTTTTCATGTGTGTATTAGCCATTTGTATGTCTTTGGGGAAATGTCTATTCATTCCTTGCCCAACTTTTATTGGATTGTTTTGCTAGGAGTTCTGTATACATTCCAGGTATTAACCCTTTGTAATTTGTTTGAAAATATTTTCTCTCATTCTGTAAGTTTTTCTTCAGCTGCGCAGAAGCTTTTCAGTTTAATGTTGTCTCACTTCTTTATTTTTGCTTTATTTTTGGTTATAGTCATTTAGTGTCATATCCTATAAATGGTTGCCAAGACCAGTGTTGAGATGTTTCCCTATGCTTTCTTCTCCTAATAGTTTTACAGTTCTTGGTCTTATATTTGATTTTTTAATCCACTTTAAATTAATTTTTTCAATTATGTAAGGGGGTTCAATTTCATTCTTTTGCATCAGAATATCCAGTTTTCCCAATACCATCTGTTTAAGAGACTATCAACTCCCCAGTAAGTATTCTTGTCGAATATTAGTTGACTGTAAGTGCAGGGGTTTATTATGAGATTTTGATTCTATTTCATGGATCTATGTGTCTGTTTTTATGCCAGCACTATACTACTCTGATTCGTATAGCTTTGTAATAAAGTTTGAAATTGGAAGTGTGATATCTCCAACTTTGTTCTTCTTTCTCAGGATTCCTTTGTCTATTTAGGCTCTTTTGTCCTATGAATTTTAGGGTTGTTTTTCTATTCTGCTAAAAAATGCCATTGTAATTTTGATAAGGATTGCATGAAAATATTTAAGTATAGAATTAATCATTATAGAATTAAAGACTATTTTGAAGCGTTTAAAGCTCTTCATAGCTTTGGATAGTATATACACTAAAATATTCATTCTTCTGATCAATGATCATGCGATATCTTTCCACTTTTTTTGTGTCTTCGTCAATGTCTTTAACCAATCTCTCTGAATTTTCAGTGTATCAATCTTTTACTTCCTTGGTTAAACTTATGTTTAAGTATCTCATTCTTTTGATGCCATTGTAAATTAGATTATTTTATTTCTTTTTCAGATAGTTCATTGTCAGTGTAAGAAATAGAAGTGATTTCTGTATATTGGTTTTGTATCTTGCAACTTCACTAAATAAATTCACTTATTTGTTCTAAGTTTTGGGCAGAGTCTCTGGGATTTTCTCCATGTAAAAACTTGTATCAGCTGCAAACATAGACAATTTACTTTTCCTTTCTGATTTGGATGCCTTTTATTTCTTTTTTCTTGTCTATTTGCTATGGCTAGGACCTCTAGCACTGTGTTGAATAGAAGCAGCAAGAGTGGGTACCCACGTCTTGTTCCTGCTCTTACAGGAAAAGGTGTCAAACTTTCACCATTGAGTATGATGTTTGCTCTGGTTTTGTCATTAATGGCCTTGATTACGCTTGAGTACATTCCTTCTATAGTCAATTTGGTGAGAGTTTTTAATCATGAAAGTATGTTGAAGTTTGTTAAATTATTTTTCTGTATCTATTGAGATGATCGTATGATTTTTATCTTTCATTGCATTAGTGATATATCACATTTATTGATTTGTACATTGACATCAGATTATCACACTGTATACTTCAGTTACATATGTATCAATAATATTTTAATAAAGCTATAAAACATATAACCTATTTTTTTATTTTAAGATGCTGTCTTTACTGATGGTTGAAAAGAAGCTAGACTTATCAATTAATCATTTAATCAGGAAACCAGATTAGTCACAGAGAATTGCAGTTGTTTATTTAGATTATAATACAGTATGTTGTTAGAATTTGTTCACTAAAGCTATAAAACTAGTTAATACTTTTGTGATAAGTAAATCAATCACCATTAAGGTTTATAGATTTTTCTTGCTACTCAGAAAACTTCAGCCCCCACGTCCACCATTCTCTTTGTTGCTCCAAAATCTACAAGTAAAGTCAAGTCAAATGCCAAAGTCCTTTCTTTCAGAATATGGTGTCTGTAACTCAGATAGTAACTTTCAACACAGGATAATAAAACAAACTGGCTTAGCACTGAATCACAGTACATCAAACACTGAGAGCTAGAACCCTTTCTTCAGGACTTGAGTGAGAGCGCCCCATCTCTGCAGCAAATCTCTAATTTGGGATAGAAACAATTTGTTTTGTTCTTTTTTTTTCTTGTAAATTTTCTGGAAGCATGAATGAAATAAAGAAAAGGAAATTCATGAACTTATACTGGGTCAGGATCCAGGGTCATATGATGCTGGGAAAAGCTGTACTTTTCCACACAAACTTTTAGATGACTCTCTGTATCTAAAAGCGATTTTAGGAACTGAGGAAAGAAAATAGGAGCAATAATTTCTATGGAACAACACGAAATCACAAGCAATGACCACCCTGAACCATAACTGACAAGACAAAAAATAAAAATCACAGGAGTGCTGAAAATGAACAAAGCTGTACCCACCCCACTTAAGAAGCATTTGCAGAGTCATGTCTCATTAAAAACTCCAACTTGTTCAGGGAGTCACTTGTATAGCTATTTTGAATAGAAACTTTGTTTTGCCTCTTAGTAGAGGCTAACTAGTCTCAATTCGTATCTTGTTGGTGTGGTAACATAAAAATCAAAAGACAGAAGACAGTGTTGAATGGAAACATCTTATCAAATCCCATCAAGCAACAGACTAAGAAAAATTAAAGATTGGTAGTTCAAAGAAAATGGGAAGAAAAGGAGTTAAGTCTTTTAAAGCCAAAAGTCTACGATCGATTACATAGTGGGAAAGCCATCTCTGTGTTCTGTTGACCGGTTGGCAGTACTGGGGTAGGTGGCTGGGCACTAAGCCAGTGGTCTAGCTGTTGGTGCTGTACGGCAGATGAGGTGCCAGAGTCTAGGTCACACAGATGTCTACCAGGCCAGGTGGCCAGAAAGGAGAAGTGAAAATATAATTTTCAAAACACTAAAATCATGACATTCATACAAAGTCATTAATGAGCAAACTAACGAGTTAAAATCACTTCGAATGGGGGCGCCTACAAGTCTTGGTCAATTAAACATCTAACTTCAGCTCAGGTCATGATCTTGCAGTTAGTGATTTCCAGCCCTGCATTGGGCTCTGTGCTGACAGCTCAGAGCCTGGAGCCTGCTTTGGATTCTGTGTCTCCCCTCTCTCCCTTCCCCTCTCCCACTCACACTCTGCTCTCTCAGTCTCAAAAATAAATAAACATTAAAAAAATTTTAATCACTTCAATGGAGATTTGACCTACAGTACTTATATTCTCTGTATTTGCATTGCCAAAAACAGCATGTATTGAAACTGCCATGAGGAGAAACCATTTTCATTGCTCTGAACAGGAAATGTTCATTACTATCAGTTTTCCACAAATTAACTTCTATTTCTATAGGATTATAAAAGAGCCTAATCAAAGACAAAGGCCCACGTTCCTATAGAACCACATAATCCCAGAAGATCCCTAGCCAATGCTCAGTATTCCATGGAAAGGGCGCCCAGTAATTTCTTTGCCCATTTCAAAGCCATTCTCAATTTTCCCCTAATAGAAAATATTTCCCTATTTTCCAATGATAGAATTATTTGAAGTTACTGAATACTGAAAACGAACCATGGACAGAAGGGGGAGGGGGAGGGAGGGAGGGGTGATGGTCATGGTGGGGGGCACTTGTGGGGAGAAGCTCTGGGTGTCATATGGAAACCAATTTGACAATAAACTATTTTTAAAAATTTTTAAAAAACAAAAAGAAAAAACAAAACACACACACACACACAAAACAAACAAACAAACAAAATCTTCCTGCAGTGCAGTCAAATGACATTCAAAGGAGAGGAAAAATTCTCCTTTGGTTATTCATAGCCCAAATCTAACTGACTCGCTGCAGGGAAACTAATCTGCAAGAATATTTGGAGTGCAGTCCCAAGGTGATGTGGTTTGAGTGTGTATTTCATGAAATAAACTCAGTCCTAAGGCTGACCCAATATCAATCAAGTTTCTCTGTTTGACTGTGATATAACGGAGATAAACAGAAACATTGTCAATATGTTTACAGTGCCTTCACCTCAAACACTCTTTCTGCCAAACAGAAGTTGATTGTGAAGTAAGGGGAGGAGGTGGTCTAGGAAGAGCGATCTCTATTTTGTCATGTCACAAATTCTTGAGGTGGAATTATTTTGCTCCAGACATATATATAATTATTCATAAAATAATGCATTTACATAAAATTATCAAGAAAAAACAATCAAAGTCATAAAGGAAATGCATGTGCAGAGAGTACAAGAACTTGATCAGAAAAATTACAGCACAAACTATAAAAATGTGAGAAAAGTATCTTTACACTTTCCTCTCTTGCTCTTGCTCTTTCTCTTGCTAGAAGACATAACTCAATTCCCTGCCTTTGGAGCTCTTGGTGCAGCTCCAGGAATTGTGTGTTTATAATCACAATTTTCTCCTCTTTTCCTTTCCCACTTCCCTTGAAATTTACAGGTAATGAATGTATGAGTTGTGGGTTACTTCTTTCCATTCATACTAGTGACCTATAGAAAATTAAAAACCAGTAGGGGTATTGCCAGTATGTAAGGCTCATGGGTAAAATACAGAAATAAGCTAAAAACAAGATACTAAAGAGAAGTCTGATGAATGGATAAAGCAAATGTGGTATATATCTAGATATGGTATACACAGATAGATACAGATATATGGATATTATTATATACATACACACATAGACAGACATTCCCACACAATGATATATATATATGAGGTGTGTATTTATATATGTATCACAATAGAATATTACTCAGTGATCAAAAAGAATGAAATCATCCTTGCCATTTGCAACAACGTAGATAGAATTAGAATGTACTATGCTAAGTAATATAAGTCAGAGAAAGATAAGTGTATGATTTCACACACATGTGGAATTTAAGAAACACAACAGATAAACATAGGGGAAATGAAAGAAAAATAAGATAAAAACAGAGAGGGAGGCAAAGCATAAGAGATCCTTAAATACAGAGAACAAGGTGAGGGTTGCTGAAGGGGAGTTGGATCAGGCGGATGGGCTAAATGGGGGATGAGCATTAAGGGGGGCACTTGATGGGATAAGCACTGGGTGTTATATGTAAGTAATGAATCCCTGGGCTCTACCCCTGAAACCAATACTACACTGTATGTTAGTTAACTTGAAATTTAAAAAAAGAAAGAAAGAAAATATAACAATAACAACATGAGGGAGAATAAAGAGAATAAGACTAAATTACCATATAAGTATTTTGGCCTCTAACCAATAAAGACTGACTTATAAACTGATAAAATCTTTCTCCTTTTAGCTTTAAAAATCAACAAGAATCCTCTTCTGGCAAAGGATGTTGGTTAAATGCCAAGGATATTGATGGGAAGTGGTAAGAATGTAGCTTAAAAATACTCTGTTTTGATTATATTTTTCCCTTTTTAGATGAGGACTACACTTTCACTTCTGTTTGAAAAATAACCATATGAAAACAAAAGGTGTGCATGAATTTCTGAGAAGTTTTATTGGTTTTTAAAAAGGTTGGATGCCTTTTATCATTCTAAGCTAATTTATGGATTCTGAGTATACTAGATTTTAAAGGTCTTAAGAATAATTGAATTGTATTATCGCAAACTGAGTTGTTCATTAAAATCATTAGGTTGAGGAATTCAGGTTTGTTGTATTAAAAAAAAAACTAAAAATTGACTGAGGCAACTGATTTCAATAAAAGAACTCTTATCTCAAAAACAGACACAAGTTGATTCTTTACGGTTAGAGATCAAATAAAGATAACATACAAAGACTAAAGTACAAGGCACAAGTTTGAGACAGTGTCTACTTCCTTTAAATTTTTTTTCACTTAAAGTTTTTTATTTAGGGGGGCCAGGGTGGCTCAGACCATTAAGCGACTGAATCTTGATTTTGGCTCATGATCTCACGGTCCATGGGTTCAAGCCCCACAAGTGCAGAGCCTGCTTGGGATTATCTATTTCCCTCTTTCTCTGCCCCTGCCCCCTGCAAATAAATAAATTAAATAAATAATTTTTTTTTTAATTTGAGAGAGAAAGAGAGTGACTGCAAGTCAGACAGAGAAGGGGAGAGAGAATCCCAAGCAGGTTCTTCACTGAAGTGTGGAACTCATCATAGAGCTTGAACCCACAAAACCGAAGATCATAACCTCAGCTGAAATGAAGAGTCTAGTCCTTAATCGACTGAGCCACCCAAGTGCCCCAATTTGAATCTTGATTTGAGGCTATTGCTACTATGTTTTCTATCTGAGAAAGTCAAAGAAACAGCTTCTCACTCTTCTATTTTCTAAATAAAGATGAATTTTAAAACTCACATTACAAACATTAACATTTTCCATATCTGAAGACTTTTTATACTAAAATATTTTTGTTTATAAGACCAGAAAAAATATGGCATAGTTTTTTTATGTTCTCAGTTTAGTAATTTCCTAAATGTTTTAAATCAGTAATTACTAAGTTTAAGGATTTTTATGTGGAAATCTCCTTGTCCAATTAAAAAAAATCTACCATGATACTACTAAAACAGTGTTACTGAGTTACGGCAGCAAAGAAAAACATGATTCCATAATAGCACTTAATTAGGCAAAGTGGGAACATGGTTTCTATGGCATATGGGTCGACCTCACTCACAGTTATTAAAACAGGCTATCTAAAAGTGGACAAGTCTTTAGACTGGGTTGATGTTTTAAGGCAAGAGTTTGGGGCAAAAATAAAGGAAGTGCAATGTGAATCACAAGATGTTCCCTGGTTACAATTACATAATTGGAGGAGATTGTTGTTCTAGTTCTTAGTCACGCATGACTGGTTGAGGACTGTGTTTTGCCAATCTAGAGGGTCAGGAAAAAAGTAGCCTCTCTCCTGACCACATCATTGTCAGGATTTCTAGATGGCACTGATGTCACAGAAACAAAAGTTTGGAGTCCAGTTAGGAAGTGATCAATAGGCTCCTTTTGTTAAATGATGGGTTGTTGCATCATGTGGCATGATAGGACTAGCAGTCCTTAAAACTTTGGAAATTACTTGCAGTCACAATGCACAGAAATTCAAGAGCAGAATAATGATTAAATACTGCAGAATGCTTCAGAGGCATAATTTTAAATTACCAAATTCAAGCCTAAACAATGTGTATTTGAATCTAATTTACCTACCTTGGCAAGCCAGATAAATCATCTTCTTCAGTTTAGAGATTAATTGTTCCTTCTGGCTTACATCCAAGTGCAACAAAAAATGTTGGCAAAAGGACATAACTTACTTGCTTGCTAATAAAAAGTCTAAAACTGTTTTGTTGTCCACTATCACATAGGCTAAAATGATGCTTACACATGCATCTTGAGCCTCAAAAGCTATCAGAGTCCAATATAACTTGAACTAAGGTTAATTATACCTTTCTGCCCATGTTTTCCAACTAATGATCACTTATAGAAATCTCCACTTAATGGATGGCACCATAAAGAGTGAATCAGTGATTTCTCTAGGAAGTTCATCAGTTGTTAGGTTATGCAAGTTTTCCTTGGGAGGATGAGGAAAAAATGTTAGTACCTGCTAATGATAAATTGAGTAATGTATTACATCAGTTCCTTGTAGTATTGGGCCATATCTGCTTGCAACAGAGTGGAATATAAGATTAGATAATATTCTAAGACGCACAGATTGGCCTGTTACTAAGCCATAAAGATACTATGAGCTAAGGAAGCTGAAATATTTCTGAAGGTTTGAATAATTTCAAATTAAGAATTCCATTTGTCTTATGAGCACCAGATGATGTACAGAATTGTTGAGTCACTATAGTGTACACCTAAAACTAATATAACACTGTATGTTAAGTAACTGGCATTAAAATAAAAACTTTTAAAAAGCCAAAATAAAAAAGAATTCCATTTGTCTTTTCTACTAAGCCAGAGATAGGAGATGGTATGAATAGTGAAATTTTCATATAAGTGAGAGTGCCTTGCAGAGGTCTTTAAACAGAGCCTCGTGACTCCGCAAGTGGGAAACTGAGGAAACTTTTGCCAGCATCAGAGCCAGGGATCTTTTTTTTTAATGTTTATTTTTGAGAGAGAGAGAGAGAGAGAGAGAGAGCAAGCTGGGGAGGAGCAGAGAGAAAAGGAAACACAGAATCCAAAGCAGGCTCCAGGTTCTGAGCTGTCAGCACAGAGCCCGATGGCAGGGGTCAAACTCACAGACCATGACCTGAGCTGCAATCGGATGCTTAACCAACTGAGCCACCCAGGCACCCTGAGAGCCATGAATCTTTAACAAAGACATTGACCATTCTGAAAACAAACACAGAAAAATAAAACATATTCATATCCCATTGCAGGGAGTAAGTCAATGTGCAAGTATTCAAATGGGCTGTGAGATTCTGTCTCCCACAGATGCCTAATCGTTAGAGTTTTGCCAGTATTATGTTGCTGGGAAATTAGGCGTGTCTTAGAGATACTCTAAGTGATTTTTCTACAATTTCCCTAGCAGTACTGATTTAGAATGATGGTAAATTTGTACTTAAGTTCACATAGAGTCAAAACAAGGTTGTACTTGAAATCACCTGGGACTACAAAACATGTATCCAGTGATTATCTTCATGGAATTTACATCTGTATCATTTCCAATATTCTTTCCTTGATGTTAGAAACTAATTTTGGTATTCTATGACTTCTGCAAACTCCTCCAAAGTCCTATTTAGGGGAAGTACCACAGGAGCAAGCACCTTTGTAAAGGCTTTATACTATAACTCCCTGCAATGGCATATACTCTCATTTACACAACTCCATTGTCCCTAGCATCTCCAATTTTCTGCCTTAGTGGAAAACACAAATGTAATTCTCAAATGGAGATTAGTTGAATTTGCTTTATAAGATAACTAATTGCAATGCTTTTTAATTTACATACTCCTTTAAATTTTATCTGGTGTGGAGACAAGAAGGGCATTTGCAAATCCTTGATCAGAATGGATGAAGTAAGGCCCTAAAAATGTTAGCACCTACCAGCATAAGAGTCATATTAAATACATCAGAGATTCATATTTCCAGTATTTAATTAAATACTACTAAGAGGTAAAAATACAGGTGCCTAAGAATCCAAATCTAGGGATTTTCACAACATTATTCTGCAAATTGTCATTACTGAGTTCTTCCCCTAGGCTATATCTCTGATTTGAAAAGCATATTAATTTAATCAACTGGCACCACATAGACTGATCAAAGATCACAATGTCACTTTGTGCCTTATTCCATCTGTTGCTACATCAACATGAAGGAAGTCTTTTTCTCATTTCATTCTTTGTCTCCTTTTCACTAACTTAAAATGAGAATAGAACTTTTTTTCTCCAGAGACTTAACTCTCTTGGACAAGGGCAGTTTGCTATATTTATATGTCATCTATCTGTAACTTGTAGGACACTACTATATAGAGAGGAGACAGTCAGTTCTCATTAGAAGACACACAGACCAAATCTATACTGAATCTGCCATGTTTTCCCATGTAAATGTTGTCATATTTGGCTATTTTATAAAAATGCTAGGAGGATTTTTTCTTTTGTGTCATTGGCTTCCTTCCAGTGCTTGGCTCTTAGTCAGCCTAAAGGACATTATTGGTGACAACTTCAGTTGGTCTCACTCTTATTTTCACAATAACTACCCAGGGTTAAAATTGGAATCAAAGTATCTCCTCATGAGCTATGCATAGAGTTAGGGATTGCCATCATAACGTCCATTTCTAAAGGGAGCAGCAATTGCATGTGAAAGCATCCTGATCTCCCCAGTGATACCAAACTCAGAGATTGAGCCAAAACCAATCAATGAATAAAGGATCTGGAGACCATTAACAGAATTTCCTTTCAGAAAGGATGATAAAATTTATAATGATCTAAGAGTTCACCAAAGATATACTAGTAGAGAGATAATGCAATTTTTGAGACTAAAAACCGTGCCTGTTAGAATCCTTTTAGAGGCTGAGTATAAAGGCTAATAAAGTACCACCAGTGATTATGATTTACATATAGGCTAGCAACATGCCTTTGTCAAGGTTCAACGTCAATAATCTGAAAAATACTTTTAGATTTTTCAAGGCTTAACAGATTTTTTAGTGTATTTGACTATTTTAGTAGTTTCATTATTGCAACATTTGTTATAAAATATATAAATTACAGATAAGTACAAGAAAATAATTTTAAAACCACCTATATGTATCCCCCTCAGACGAAATATCACTATTAGCATTTTAACTTACACAGACACATGAATTTTATTTTAACATAGTTTATTATCAAGTTAGTTTCCATATAACATCCAGTCCTCATCCCCAACAAGTGCCCTCCTCCATGCCCATCACCCATTTTCCCCTCTCCCCTACCTCCCCGTCAACCCTCAGTTTATTCTCAGTATTTAAGAATCTCTTGTGGTTTGTCTCCCTCCCTCTCCTGAACTTTTTTCCCCTTCCCTTCCCCTATGGTCCTCTGTTAAGTTTCTCCTGTTTCACATATGAATGAAAACATATGGTATCTTTCTCTGCCTGACTTATTTCACTTAGCATAATACCCTCAAGTTCCATCCATGTTGCTACAAATGGCCAGATTTCATTCTTTCTCATTGCCATGAAGTATTCCATTGTTTATATATAAACCACATCTTGATCTATTTGTCAGTTGGTGAACATTTAGGCTCTTTGCATGATTTAGCTATTGTTGACAATGCTGCTCTGAACACTGGCAGATACATTAATTTTAAAATAGATCAAATTTTACGTCTTGTTTTATCGCCTCCTTTTTCACTTATCTATCCTAAGCAACCCTCCATGTTATTAAATATTCGTTTTATAGTAGCTGACGCATATGTATATAACATACTTCCACAGTTAGTAACATAACTTATTTAATTCAAATTTGTTTTGTCATCAACAAGGAACTGACATAAATACAGGAAAAAAAAATAGACACATTGGTTCAAAATGAAGAAACCAAATGAAAAACTAAGACTTTCAGGGATCAACATTAAGTAAATTTTATGAAAAGAAGAAAACACATAGTAATTAAAAATCCAGACTCTGGAACCAGACTGCTTAGATTTAAACTCAAATCTACCATTTACTAACATTAGATAAGTCATTTAATCTCTCAGGGCCTCCAATTCCCAATCTGTTAAATAGGAATGACAATAGTATCTATCTCAAGGATTGTTGCAAAGACTAAATGAGAATGCAGACAGAGCTAAGAGCAGTGCTTGACGCATAGTATATACTACGCAAATATTCACCATTGTTATTTTTACCTTTGAACTGAAGAAGGAAGTAACTTATCAACTCTAAGCAATTAAATGTATACCACAATACTATGAAGACTAAGATAATAAAAATGCATCACAATATATTTATATTTGTATGTGTGTGTGTATGTGTGTAAGAGAGAGAGAATTAGAAGGTAAATTCAATGTGAACTAGAAGATAAAACAAATTTTAGGGACACGTGGGGGCTCAGTCTGTTGAGTGTCTGGCCCTTAATTTTGACTCAGGTCATGATCTCTCAGTTTGTGAGATCGACCCCCCACTTCATGCTTTGTGCTGATAGCTCAGAGCCTGCTTGGGATTTTCTCCCTTTCTCTCTCTCTCTCTCTCTCTCTCTCTCTCTCTCTCTGCACCTCCCTACTCACTTGCACACTCTCACTCTTTCTCCTTCTGTCAAAATAAATAAACTTTAAAAAAATGAAACAAATTTTATTTTTAAGCTGATAAACTCCAATCAAATGGTAACATTCCAGAAAAGAACCCAGGCTAATTTTTAAATTGATACAGCCTTTTCAAATATCAGTTCAATTAGTCATAACCATAACCTGTGAGTTCTGGTGCAACCTCTAAACTGAAATTCAGAGGTTAAGTGATTTAGGTAAAACAACATAGCAAGTGAGTTGGTGCTGTTGGGACCAAAATCTCTGAGTTGTAACTGCAAATATTGTGCAATATTATAATGCCTTTTGTTTTAGACTTGTTTTAAGACAAAGACTGTGATATTTGGGGGAATAGGCAAATCTATATGTTGGCACTCCAAATATGGCCTGCCTCATGTTTTATTAAATAAAGTTTTGGTGGAACTCACAAATGCCTATTCACTTATGTATGGTCTCTGGCTATTTCAATACACCACTGCAGAACTGAATGACTGAAACAAATATCATGGAGCCTATAAATCTGAAACCACTTACAATCTGGCCCTTGTTGACACATAATGAACGAGGCTTTTAGAATCTCTAAAATTAAGAAAGAGACTATTATTCAAGCCCAAGTTAGTACAGCTGCCCAAGAAACATTCTCTTCACAGGGAAGAAAGTGCTCCAGAGACTGAAGAGTTTTCAGAGGATTATATACTTTGCTACATCTCAGTAAAAAATGAAAAGATTATAGATTAGCATATAGGCAGGGTTTTTTTAATGGTTTGTTGTTGTTGTTTTTAAAGAGAGAGAGAGAGAGAGCGAGAGAGAGCATGAGCAGGGTAGGAGCAGAGAGACACAGAATCCAAAGCAGACTCCAGGCTCTGAGCTGTCAGCACACAGACAGATGCAGGGCTCAAATTCATGAACTCTGAGATCATTACCTGAGCCAAAGTCAGATGCTTAACCAACTGAGCCACCCAGGTTCCCCAGCATATAGGAAGTTTTAGTGTCAAGAAATGCAGAAAGTAGGAACATTGATCAATATCAGTGGTTTTGATGGATTTCCTTTAGGCTACTCACTTACAAAGCAGGTATACGATGTTTGCTTGGTGGGTCTTGAATCAGGCTTTTGGTTTAAACAAAGTTCATGTTTGACTTAGAAAGAAATGTAGATGGCTCCCCTTATATCTCAGGCTTTTCAGGAGTTCTTTCTCTCATCACTCTTTATAGAAAAGAGTTGCCGGCACCTAATCTCTTCAACTGAAAATATGGTTGAGAACATACTTTAACATATGGAACAAAGCATGAAAGCAAGAATTGTGAATTATGTGTAAGTAACCACAGCTCTTAGCGATAATTGCTTTTTACCCATAACCAAAAGGCTAAAATAACAACATAAAACAAGTGAAAGGGAGATACGAGCTGCTGATAATAAAGCATGACCTTAACAAACATACCAGTTATAGAGCAGAATAGCCTGAAAACAGTAATATGCTGGTTCCGAGAGACCAACTTTGTTATGTCATTCTGTAGTATGTGTGAAATGTATTATTGGCACAGTCATTTAGGAGCTGAAAAGTAAGGGTTAATGTAGTCTTTGATTTCTACATCTTTAACATAAAAGTTCCTTTTTTTTTTTTCCAAGAAAGAATGTCACCCATTCTTCAGTGAGAACAAAACAATTCTACTTACTACTCACTACTTCACAATTACTCGCTACCGTGAGGAAGGTAGTGAACACTCAGTTCTATATGGTAAAAAGATGGTCCTCACCCCATTCCAGTTCAAGATGGTTAACATAGATTCCTGAACTCACCTCCTCCCACAAACACACCTTATCTACATCACCTATGGAACAACTTCCTCTGAAAAAACAAACAAACTAAAAACTGGCTCAGCCACTCGGACGCCAACACGAGAAAGCCCGCATCCAAGCCGGTAGGAGAGGTTGGGACACAACCAGCACAGCAAGGAAAGGAACTCCAAACCCTGCGCTCTTCCCTGAGGCGCTGAGCCTTTGAACCCCACGTCCATCACCCCCAACCATTAAGACCAGCACCGGCCAAGCCACCAAAACATCAAACTTTGAAAAACAACAAAGCTGGCATCCACAAGACCCACGAGGTTACAGTGACCCGAACCACAGCTCTACAAGGGCCCATGGCCTTGGACTCACCCGCCTCAGGGTCGGGCGTGGAGACAGCAGATGCAGGGACAGCTGAACTTTGCGTGGGAGAAGCTCTCTCGCTTTTTGTGGTGTTGGAGCAACAGCCGGAGGCGCAGACATCTGATCCGACACACACTTGGAGGCTCGCTGGGGCCACCCTCCGTCGCCGGAGGCTGGCGGGGTCCTTAGCGCTCTCCACCGCCCAGCCCCGGAGCACCGGCTGCTTCGCGGGGCGAGCTTTTTTCTTGCGTCCTGTGTGGTTTTGAGGCTGCTGCCCACGGGATGCCCTTGACCTCCTCCCGGCTCTGATGACCAGGCTTGTGTTCCTGGATCCCACGGGGCTGTAACCTTAAGAGAGGCAGTTCTTGGCAGGCTGCACGGACTGACACACCCCAGGTTTTCTGTGAAAAAGACCTATTTGCTTCCCCCGGCGCTTCTACCTGAGGGGCGCGCTTCAGGTCTGCCGCAGGTGTGAGGGCTTCTGGGGGGCGTGCCCCCGTGCTCACGTGCTCTCGTGTTGGGCGGGAACGCGAGCCCTCTCGGCGCTCTCCCTCCGCCTCGCCTCAGCTCGGTGCTCTCTCACAGGTGGGCGCCGACACGCTCGTCTGGAGCCTCAGTTCTGGTGACTGCCACCCTGGACAACTACAGATCTCCGGGCACTGGTGGTGCACACGCTTCCGTTTGCGGTCCCGTAAAACTGTATGTATTTGCGTTTCTTTTCTATTTTATTTCAAGTTTTTTTTATTTTTTATGTTTTATTTATTTTTGAGAGAGAGAGCGAGCGAGCGAGCAAGCGAGCAGGGGAAGGTCTGAGAGAGAAGGAGACATAGAATCAGAAGCAGGCCCCAGGCTCTGAGCTAGCTGTCAGCACAGAGCCTGACGCTGGGCTCGAACCCACCAACCGTGAGATCATGACCTGAACCGAACTAGGATGCTTAATGGACGGAGCCACCCAGGCGCCCCTCAAGTATTATTTAAATTCTAGTTAGTGAACTTATGTGATAGAATTCGTTTCATTATAAAACGTAGTGATTCTGGACGCCTGGGTGGCTCAGTCAGTTGGTACCGGTGGTCGGCTGGGGTCAGGATTTCAGGGCCCCTGAGTTCCAGCCCCCACCCTAGGGCTCACTGGTGGCAGCATGGAGCTGGCTTTGGCTCCTCTGTCTCCCTCTCTCTGCCCCTCCCCCAGTTGCTCTCGCTCTCGTTCACTCAAAATTAAACAAACATTTTTTAAAAAGTGATTCATCACTTATAATACCCAGTGATCCTCACAAGTGCCCTCCTTAATACCCTTCACGCATGTAGCCCATGCCTCCTGCTCATCTTCCCTGGCAACCTCAGTTTGTTCTCTATAGTTAGGAGTCTTTTATGGCTCCTTGCTGTCTCTCTTTTTTTCCCTTCCGGTATGTTCACCTGTTTTGTTTCTTAAATTCCACATATGAGAGAAATTGTATGGTATTTGTCTTTCTCTGACTTATTTTGCAAAACATAATATACTCTAGTTCCCTCCACATCATTGCAAATGGCAAGATTTCAGTTTTTAAATTTTATTAATGTTTATTTATTTGAGGTAAAGGAAAGAGAGCATGAATGGGGGAGAGGCAGAGAGCGGGGGACACATAGAATCCGAAGCAAGCCTCAGGCTCTGAACTGTCAGCACAAAGCCTGAGGCAGGGCTCAAACTCACAGACCTCAAGATCATGAGCTGAGGCAAAGTTGGCTGCTTAACCAACTGAGCCATCCAAGTGCCGCAAAATTAGTCTTTCTTTAAAAAAATATTTTTTAAATTTATTTTTGAGAGTGAGAGAGAGCACATGCATATGCGCATAAGCAAGGGAAGGGCAGGGAGAGGGAGACAAAAAATCCCAAGCAATCTCCACACTGTCAGCACAGAGCCTGATGCAGGACTCAAACCCACGGACTGTGAAATCATGCCCTAAGCCGAAGCCAGATGCTTAGCCGACTGAGCCACAGAGGTGCTTCAAGATTTCATCCTTTTTGATAGCTGAGTAATATTCCACTGTGTATATATGTACATACACCACATCTTTTTATCCATTCATCAGTCAATGGACATTTGGGCTCTTTCCATAATTTGGCTATTGATAATGCTTCTAAAAATATTGGAGTGCATGTGCCCCTTTGAATCAGTATTTTTGTATTCTTTGGATAAATACCTACTACTGCAATTGTCAGGTTGTAGGGTAGTTCTATTTTTAACTTTTTGAGAAAACTCCATACTGTTCTCCAGAGTGGCTGTACCAGTTTGCATTCCCACCAGCATTGTAGGAAGGTTCCCTTTTCCACATCCGTGCCAACACCTATTATTTCCTGAGTTGTTAATTTTAGCCATTCAAACAAATGTGAGTTGGTATCTCATCGTGGTTTTGATTTGTACTGCCTGGATGATGAGTGATGCATCTTTTCATGTGTCTCTTGGCCATCTGTTTTTTTTTAAATGTATATTCATGTCTTCTGCCCATTTCTTCACTGGATATTGTTTTAAGTGTGTTGGGTTTAGTAAGTTCTCTATAGATTGTGGATACTAGCCCTTTATCAGGCATGTCATTTGCAAAGATCTTCTCCCATTCTATATGTTGTCTTTTAGTTTGGTTGATTGCTTCCTTCACTTTGAAGAAGCTTTTTATCTTCATGAAATCCCAATAGTTCATTTTTGCTTTGTTTCCCTTGCCTCCAACAACATGTCTAGGAAGTAGTTTCTATGGCTGATGTCAGAAAAGTTACTGCTTGTGTTTTCTTCTAGGATTTTGATGGTTTCCTGTCTCACATTCAGGTCTTTCATCCATTTTGAATTTATTTTTGTGTATAGTGTAAGAAAGTAGTCCAGTTTCATTCTTCTGCATGTCACCATCCAGGTTTCCCAAGGCCTTTGTCAAAGAGACAGTATTTTTTCCATTAGATATTCTTTCCTGCTTTGTCGAAGATTAGTGGGCCACATAGTCGTGGGTCCATTTCTAGGTTCTCTATTCTGTTCCATTGATACATGAGTCTGTGTTTTTGTTCCAGTATCATGCTGTCCAGATGACGTCAGCTTTTCCTATAATTCTTCTTTTTAGTGGGGTCTTTGTCTGGCTTTGTAATCAAGGTAATGCTGGCCTCAAAGAGTGAGTTCAGAAGTTTTCCTTCCATTTCTATGGACTGGACTTTTGTGTGTTGGACATTGTTGATTACTGTTTCAATTTCATTGCTGGCCTGGGTCTGTTCAAATTTTCTATTTCTTCCTGTTTCAGTTTTGGTTGTTTGTATGCTTACAGGAATTTACTCATTTCTTCCAGATTGCCCAGTTTGATGGCATATAATTTTTCATAACATCCTCTTATAACTATTTGTATTTTGTAGTGTTGATCATGAATTCTCCTCTTTCATTTGTGATTTTCTCTCTTTGGGTCCTTTTTTTTCCCCCTTTTGATAAGTCTGGGTAAGGGTCTATCAATTTTATTCTTTCAAAGAACCAGCTCTTAGTTTTGTTGATCAGTTCTACTCTTACTCTTTATTTTGTTTCTATGGCACTTATTTATGCTCTAATTTTTACTATTTCTCTTTTCCTGCTGCCTTTAGCTTCATTTGTTGTTTCTTTTCCAGCTCCTTTAGGTGTAAGGTGAGGTTGTGTATTGAGACTCTATTTGCTTCTTGAGGTAACCTAGAAGGGCTATATACGTCCCTGGTAGGACCACCCTTGCTGTATCCCAAAGGTTTTGGACTCATGTGTTCATGTTCATTTGCTTCCATGTATTTTATTTCTTTTTTACCTTCCTGGTTTACCCATTCATTCTTTAATAGGTTCTTTAACCTCCATGTACTTGTGGTCTTTCCAAATTTTCTCTTGTAGTTGACTTAAAGTTTCATAGTATTGTGGTCAGAAAATATGCATGGTATGACCTCAATCTTTTTGTACTGGTTAAGGCCTGTTTTGTGACCCAGTATGTGATCTATTCTAAAGAATGTTCCATGTACACTTGAAAAGAATGGGTATCCTGCTGCTTTAGGATAAAATGTTAAGATTATATCTGTTAAGTCTGTCTGCTGCAGTCTCATTCAAAGCCATTGCTTCCTTGTTGATTTTGTACTTAGATAATATCCCATTACTGTAAGTAGGGTGTTAAAGTCCTCTACTATTATGATATTATTATCAATAAGTTTCTTTATGTTTGTTATTGATTTATATGGTTGGGTTGTTCCACATTGGGGGCATAAATTTTTACAATTGTTAGATCTTATTGGATAGATCCCTTAATTATGATATACTATCATTCTTCATCACTTATTACAGCCTTTGTTTTAAAATCTAGTTTGTCTGATGTAAGTATGACTACTGGCTTTCTTCTGACATCCAATAGCATGATAAATGGTTCTCGATCTTCTTACTTTCAATCTGGAGGTGTCTTTATATCTAAAATGAGTCTCTTGTAAGCAGTATATAGACAGCTCTTATTTTTTTATCCATTCCAATACCTTATATCTTTTGATTGGAGCATTTAGTCCATTTATATTCAGAGTACTAATTGATAGATAAGAATTTAGTGCCATTATATTACATCTAAAGTTGGTGTTTCTCGAGATTTTCTCTGTTTCTTTCTAGTCTTTGTTTTTGTTCTTTCCCACTCAAAGGGTCCTCTTTAATATTTCTTGCAGGGCTGATGTAGTAGTCATGAATTCCTTTAGTTTTTGTTTGTCTGGACAACTCTTTATCTCTCATTCTATTCCGAATGACAGCCTTTCTGGATAAAGTATTCTTGGCTGCATATTTTTCCCATTTAGTACTTTGAATATATCATGCCACTCTCTTCTAGCTGCCAAGTTTCTAAGGAGAGATCTGATTCTAACCTTATTTGTCTTTCCATGTAGGTTAGGGATTTCTCTTCTCTTCCTGCTTTCAAAATTCTTTGCTTATCTCTATATTTTGCAAATTTTACTCTAATATGTCTTGGTGTTGGCCAGCTTTTGTTGAATTTGGTGGGAGTTCCCTGTGCCTCATGGATTTGGGTGACTGTTTCCTTCTCCAGATTAGGGAAGTTCTCAGCTATAATATTCTCAAATAAACCTGTTCCTTTTTCCCTCTCTTCTTCTGGGACTCCTATGATATGAATTTCATTATACTTTATGGATTTGCTGAGTTCTGAGTTCCCTACATCTACACTCATGACTCAATATGTTTCTTATCCTCTTGTTATAAGCTTCATTATTTTCCGTCTTTTTATCTCATATAACACTGATTTGATTCCTCTGTTTTATCCATCCTTGTTGTCATTACACCTGTTGGTTCTGTATCTCAGTTATAGCATTTTTTATTTTAGCATGACTAGTTTTTAGTTATCTCCGCAGTAAGGGATTCTCTAATGTCTTCTATACTTTTCTCAAGCCTAGCTAGTGTCCTTATAATTGTTGTTTTAAGTTCTGGTTCAGGCAAATCACTTTTATGTGTTTTGATTAGATCCCCATCCATGACCTCTTCCTGTTCTTTCTTTTGGGATAAGTTCCTCCATCTTGTCATTTTTCTAGGTCACTGTTTTTTTGTGTATGTATTAGGAAAACCTGTTGTATTTCCTGCTCCTGTGACTTTAGTCTATATTAAGACATCCTATACTGTGCAGGGCCTGGCGCTTCAAGAAGTGTTTCAGAGTGTGCCCTCTAGTGTTGTGTTTGGCTGTTCTTTCCTTCAGATCAGTCCTCTAAAGAGTTTCTCCTTGCTTGCAGTGAAGATTGTTTGACCCTTGTCCACAGTGTGACAAGTTTTAACTAAGTGTGTTTTGGTCTGGTTATTAAAAGAGGCTTGATCCTATTTCTCCTAGAGCCGAAGCTTTATAGCACTCTATGAGCAGTAGACTTGGTCAATGTGAGGGGGTTTTGCTGGTCTGGGGAAGGGGTCTGCTGTGGCTGGTTCTCAGGCTGACTTGCCCTAGTAGATGCATCTACAGGGTGCTGGGGGTGGGGGACATACAGGGCTTATGTAAGCGGCTTCTGCCTCCACGGGGGTGCTGTGTGGCTCACTGAATTTTGTCAGTGCTGATTGGCTGGAGGAAAATGGCATCACCCTGCTTTCTCATCCCAGAGTGGAGAGTTTGCACCCTCCACTGTTCAGGAAGCCCTCACAGAAAAACAAACAATCTCCCCTATTGTGATCCCAGATTCCACCAGGTCACTGCCTTCACCCTGTCTGTGCCTGAGCTGTCTGCCTGCCAGGTGGCACAGAATTTCTGTGTTTGAATCAGACACTCATCTGGGTTTCAAAACTTGTAATTTTAGGGGTGTGGTGCAAACCCATGCTGATCCTTGGAGGGATGGTCTTGTCACACTGCAGCCAGTGGCAATTAGCCCCAAAAAAACCTGTCACATGATCCGTCACTCAAGGGTTGGAGCTTATGGCAAAACACAGGAAAAAGTCAGTATGTCTCTGTTCCTTTGCTAATGAGTGGGGTAGCACATTGGTGCCTAGCAGCTTTTGGTCCCCTGAGAGGTAGTGCCATCTCTTCTAAATCCATTCCAAGGAGGGGAATTCTTTCTCCCTGTGTGACCCAAGGGATCCTCAAACCATGCCATCTACTCCTGGGCCTCTGCCCTCCTTCCCCACAGGAGCACTGCTATAGGCACCGGACTCCACCTGGCTGTGTTGTAGACTTCTAACACCTCAGACTTTGGGCTCCACTGCTTATAAAAACTTGTGATAATCATCCACTCTAGTTTTCACTATCAGTAGCTTGGGGGAAGTGTTTCTCTTGTGCAACCCCTTTCTCTCTCTCTTTCTCTCTGTCTCTCTCTTTCCACTCTCCGAAATCAAGGCTCCCCACCCCCACCCCCCAATTCTTTTCTCCTCAGAATCACATCTCCACACCTTCTACCTTCCACAATGTGATTTTTCTCCTTCTTCTGCAGTTTATTCTCTGAACATTCAGATGGATTTCTTGGGTATTTGGAATGATTTGATTTTTAGCTAACTGTGTTCAAGGTATGAGACAAGCACAGAGTCCCCCTAATGATGTACCATTTTAATTCCTTCCCTCATTTATTTTTTAAATTTTATTTTTGTTCCTACTTTATTGAGACACAAAATATTGTATATGTTTAAGATATACAATGGAATAATTTATGCACTTGTATATAACCACTGCAAAATAATTATCACAATAGGCTTAGTTCACACTTCTATCACCTCATATAATTACCTTTTTTAAAAAATTTATGGCAATGAGGAAGAATGAAATATGGCCATTTGTTGCAAAGTGGATGGACCTTGAGGGTGTCATGCTAAGCGAAATAAGTCAGGCAGAGAAGGATAGATACCATATGTTTGCACTCATAGGTCTAACAGGAGAAACCTAACAGAGGACCATAGAGAGAGGAAGGGGGAAAGAGAGCTGGGGAGAGTGAGGGACACAAATCATGAGAGACTATTGAATACTGAAAAGGAACCGTGGACTGAAGGGGGAACGGGAGGGAGGGAAGGGGATGATGGTCATGGTGGGGGGCACTTGTGGGGAGAAGCATTGGGTGTTATATGGAAACCAATTTGAAAATAAACTATTAAAAATTTAAAAAAAAAACAAAATAAAAAAAATAGAAAAAAATTTGCGGTGTATATTTGCTTACTTTAAAAACTACTACCAAAAAACTCAAAAAACCTACCCCCTGTAGGTCTGGTTTCCAATAACCCTGACTCTAGCTGCTGAGTAAGATCCTCCTCTTTGAGACCCTTATAGGTCTTGGCACATCCTCAACTTCTGGGAGCCATTAAAATTTAATAGGCTGTTTGGACAAATATTTGAGAGACGACCAAGAACTAGGGTGGTATTGAACATTATGTTTCCTCTCCTACATGAGGCCCTTCCTTCAAAACTGGAAGAGGTAGATGTTTTATCTAATGTATAGAAGCCAACACAGAGAGCAAAGCAAAATGAAGAAAGGAAGACATTCCAAGCAAACAAACATAAAATAAGAAGAAGAATAAGAATAATAATAAGATGCAGAAAGATGGTCCCTTTTTCTAGAGGATTGGCTTTTAGGAACTTAAAATTAATCAATAGTCACTTGGAAATTTTGTGTTTCAATAAAGCCATTTAGTGACTTTTTTTCTAAAGCCCATAAACTGACTAAACACTCTCCTCATTGCCATCTTCATTTCTCTGTTCCTGAATGACTGGATTTAGAAAAGGAGTTAAAACTGTATCAAATCTGGCTATAAATTTATCCAGATGTGTTGTAGGAGAGGACCACATATAGAAAAAAAAATTAGTACACCAAAGTATAAAATCACCATAAAAATATGAGCTGATAGAGTAAAAGGAGCCTTGGATGAACCACCTGAGGAGTATTCCTGAGGAGTGGCTAGGATGAAGATGTAAGAGAGGATGAGCAAGAAGAAAGCAGCCAAGGAAATGAACCCTCTATTAGCAGTGACCATGAACTCCAGTTTATAAGTATCTGTGCAGGCAAATATAATTAGCCAACCTATGTCACAGTAAAAGCTATATAATATATTAAGGCTCCAGAGGGGTAAGTTTACCACAAAAGCCAGTTGGGCCAATAAGAGAACGAGACCAATGGTCCAGGCAAGCACCAAAATCAAAATACATATTCGGGGGTTCATGATGGTCAGGTAATAAAGAGGCTTACCTATGGCCATATATCTGTCAAAGACCACGGCAATGAGCAATATATCTCATTGCCTCCAACAGCATGACAAAAGAAGATCTGAGCTATATAGCCTACAAAGGAGATGACTTTCTCCTTCCTGAAAAGATCACAAAGCATCTTGGGTGCTGCAGTAGAATAACATATCAGATCAATGATGAAGAGATTAGAAAACAAAAAATACATGCGGGACTGTGAATAAAGGTCAGAAGTCACAGTGACCCCTATGAGAAGGTTTACCATCATATTAGACATTTATAAAAGACAAGAAAAAGCAAAGAAGAAGAAGCTTCATCTCCCAAGAATTGGAGTCCCATGAATACAAACTCAGACTCCACAGGGTAGTTGGCCCCATCCATTGGCCTATTTGGTAGGTTCACACACAGAGAAAGGAAATGATACCCCTCAAATTAATACTATTACAGTAATAGCCTCTATAGAAAAACTATATAAAACTTGGAAGTCAAATATTACCAGAGCATTTCACAAAAATCAAATTACATCCTTTTGGCCACTATTGCTATATTACATCAGATAGTAACTGAGTTGCCAAGTAACCTTTGCTAACACAAGGAATCATACCTAGGAAAATTTATTTAATTGACAAGTCTTTCATATCCTATGTAAATTATTTTTTATGATCACCTTTTGGGAGTAGCAGTTAACTCAAATGTAGGTATTTAATCAACTGGGAGTTATGATAGTATAAAAATAAATTTAGAACATCTGGTACTGTCCAAATATAATGAGTCTCAGTGAGATACATCAGAAAGAAGAATTAGACAACAAAATACTAGATACAGGATAATTCAGTTGAACCTCTTTCACATTAAAAAAAATTACATTAGAGAGAATATCAGGATGGACCATTTTCCATGTTGATGGTTCAGTTATCAGAGATCTAAAGGGTGAAGAGGAAGCAGCAGGGGAGACAGATGGACATAGAGAATGCTTCTAGCAGAAGGAACAGCATACAAGGTCTGGAGGCAGGAGAGAGCCATGCCTCTTTTACCGTTCAAAACCTGCCTAAAACTTTCCCTTTCCAGAGGCTTCCCAGGATTGACCTCCTGCTTATATTGCTTTTTCCATATATTTTTGGCACTCTTTGAACCCTGATCCAAGCAACCCAGAAAGAAGATGTGCAGAAAATAAAATAAATGAAAATTTTAATTCATTTCAAGTGAATTTCTGTGAATAGTGTAAGATAGAGTCCTAGTATCATTCTGTTGCATGTTAATATCCAACTATCCCAGTACTGTTTATTGAAGAGGTAGAATCTAAGTGGTGGGTAGGCACATATTCACTATAAAATTCATCTTTGCAACATGTTTGAAATACTTTCAAAATAAAACATTGTGGAGGAAGAGGAGTAATATATCTAACAAAATGATGATGTTCCACCAAAAAAATGGCATACAATATAGAATCTCCAAAATGAACATCTAAAGCCATTTGAGGGGAAAAAAATCCATTCGATTAGAAGTCTCTTGACAGCCAGGATCTAAGCATTTTTATTTATTCAACCTATTTTTTGACAGTTACCCATGTGCCAATTCCTAGACAAAAAGCTTGGAGCCCAATGAGGAGACACAACACATGCAAACAAAGCAATTTAATTTAATATGGATAATAATAGCTATACTAATGTGTGTTCAATGCAGTGGATAGTAACGCAGAAGAAAGAAGCCCTAAACCTACCTGGGTGGATCTGGGCAGACTCCCCAGGGAAAGTAGTATTTCAGTAGAGACTTAAGAGTTTGAGAAAGGAATGAGTGGGCAGTGGAGGTTGAGGGCACCTGGGCAGACATTCCAGAAGGAATTAACAGCATGAAGCATGTAACATGGCATGTTTAAGAAACTACAGTCATTTAATACTAAGGGAATATTAAGTATGGGGTGGGGAGTGGTAGAAGAGACAGAGAGCTTTCTAAAGCCTAACTTGGGATGCCTGAGTGGTTCAGTCAGTTAAGCATCAGACTATTGGCTTTGGCTCAGATCATGATCTTACAGTTCATGAGTTCAGGCCCCCACATCAGGCTCTGTACTGACGGTGCAAAGCCCACTTGGGATTCTGTCTCCCTCTCTCTCTGCCCCTCCCCCACTTGTGCTTGCTCACTCTCTCAAAAATAAATAAAAAATAAAAATTTTGTATATATTGTGCCCTCCCCAGATCAAATGAGTCATAATCTTTGAGAGATAAGCCAAAAATCTCGGTATTTTTTGAAAGCTCTTCAGGTCATTCTAATGCACAGTTACTGTGGAAAACTACTGCTCTACTCTATGCTTCTCTTTGTACTCCCATAACATCTCGTGCATCTCTTTATCACTATATTTACCTCATAACATTGAAACTGTTTCTCTGTGCCCCACCAAAGAGAAGCTTTTTAATGGCAGGGATGCTCTCTTATTTTTCTCTGTATCTCCAGTTCCTTGTATACTTTCTGGTGCTTAGTAAATATAAGTATTTGTTGAACTGAGCAAAACTAAAATACAAAGGATAAAATTAGACAGAAGCTGAACTATTAACCTCTCTCAGTGACTCCCCAAAGGCCATTCATGTCCATGACCTACAAACTCCCTTTCAAGTACCTATGACGACAGATAGCATATGCTTTATGAAATAAGCCTATACAGTGATACATTACCCTTAAGCCCTAGAGTAGTCTGAAACAGAACAATTGTAAACCATGAAATCATCTGTTTAATTTTAGCTAGGAAAAAAGTGCATAGTATATTAGTTAATAAGATATAAATTTTTATTATAAACAAATGATACTTTGAAAACAAAATCTCACAGAATGACAGTAGCAAAAAAAATCAACTAATATTTTTAATTTTTGAATACATTTTAACTGTTCAGAAAGCATAAGTCTATTCTCATTTTTAAAATTAGAATACCACAGATAAAGACAAAGGCCTTTTGATCATAACTTTTAATGTGGGACCCCTGCCCTCTTCACTGGGGGTAAATGTCACATGGTATATATTCTTCCAGACTTTTTCTATACTCTACATTTATATCTATTTAATAGATATGGCTCTAGTTCATTTATTTTCATTGTTTTATATATATTTCAGGATATTGATCAAAGTCCAGACAGGAAAAGATGTCACATTCAAATTGGTGATTCAAGACAGTTGACTACAGGAATTATATACAAGGCAGAGTTATAAGAACCAACAAACAACTGTTAAGGCACCCAGGGCTGGCGAGAAGAGAGAGCTCTTATCATCCCTCGGGCTACTGAAGATGAGAGAGGAGTGGTTTCTAAGACCACAAGTAAAATCTGTAACTGGAGAAAAGGGTAGCCCAAAAGGAGCTGTGAAAATAAAATAACTGCTTCTGTAACTTATCACAGGCTTATACTACAGCCTGTAGTATAGTATGTTATCATTCAAAGGAGTGGTGCCCCAACCAGCATTGTAACTGCACCACAGCAAGTCATTCCACTAATCTATCAGTGGTGGAGCATGTAGGTAGACTACAGAGTTCTATGTGTATATGAGATTAGTATTATACTTCATTTACTATAAAATGTGTTCCCTGGTTAAGATGCAGTATTGTGTAGACATAGTAATAATAAGGCATTCTGTAAATCTGCAAATGACTGGGCTGACAGACTCGTTAAAAATGTATCACTCCAGAGTTTGATCTGAAAAGTAGAACCACCATGAGTGATTTAAAATAAGCAATTTCTTCGGGCGCCTGGATGGTTCAGTCACATAAGTGTCTGACTGTTGATTTCAGCTCAGGTCATGATCTCACGATTCATGGGATCAAACCCCACCTGGGGCTCTACACTGACAACACAGAGCTTGCTTAGGACTTTCTCTCATTCTGTCTCTCTCTGCCCCTCCCCCACTCATGCTCTTATTTTCTCTTTGCCTTTCTCCCTCAAAAATACAATAAGGGTTATAGGGATTAGACAGTTATGCAATATGGAAACCATTAAGCAGTCTTAATTTACTATTAAGGTAAATATGTTGCCACTGAATATCATGCTGGGCCTGAAGCCTCCAGAACCAGCAGTCTGGAAGGGAAAATGGACCGGAAGTGAGGAATACCAAGGACAAACTTGAACTGTGTCTCTCACTGCTTCCAGTTTTGATGATGCAGGTCAACTGAGTAAACTGGTGCCCTTCACTATAAAGATACATTTGTATATGGCCCAGGACTTGGAGAAACTGATGATGGAGATCCAGTAGGAGCTAAAGGAGCTACAGGACCAGGTTATTGTCCCACACTAGCAAGGTGAGACAGCAACATGTGTGAGCTATGTTACTCATCCTATGCTGTCATTCAAGCCAAAGATGTCTACTGTTTCACTTCCACCTTTCAAATCTCAAAGATTTCTTGTGGTAAACTCTAACATGGAAACATGCATGGAAGGGAATTCTGGAAACATAGTTTTGGTTTAGCTAAGTTGACAGAGTATGAAGCCATTACAACAGACTAATAAGGCAAATCCACGGGGAAATATATATCTATTCCTACTAGGATAAATCCCTGTGTCCATGCTAAAAAAGAGGGCCAGTGAATTCAATGTGCCACCAAGCAGCTAGCTAATCCCCCCAAGAAATGGTGTCAAAGTGATATCAACCATTGGCAGGTTGGGACTCAACAATGGTAGTAGAAAGATCCGCTTTGTTGAAGGAAAGTCCATGGTAGTGAGTCCATGCATAGCTTCCATGTCTGTTACCATAACCATTTTGTCTATGAGCCTAGTGAGCAAGCACTGGAGTGGTTAGGGGCAGAGGCTAGCTGAAATCCACTGGGATGGGTATCTAATCCAATGAATAATTAATAGTCTTTGCTAAAATGGATGCCCTCTATTGGGCTTTTACATGAAAATATCTTCACTGAGTATAGGATTTAATTAACTAAATCTAGCAGTCCATTTACAACACTCCAGGTATGTCAATACATTAATATCTGATTATCAAGTGAGTATATGTATAAACTCTACCCGATTTAATCTCACATTTTGTCTTTCTCAACCTAATAATCTTAGAATTCACTCACATACATGTTCCCCAGACTCTAGCCAATATTTGCAAGATCCTACAATTCTTTTAGTGCTAAACTGTATATCATCAGAATAGTCCTTGTACTTCTCTCTCAGAATATATTGGGACCTAACTCTTAAAATGATCTTAGACACAACAGTTCCGGGTAAAGCCAAAAATTTATTTTTATTCAAGGAAAGACTGGCTCACCCAATCTTCAGTGAAAGTATGGAAAAGGGGTAAGGAGTTGGGAAATCAAGTGACTGTGACATTTGCTTGTATATGGATTATGGCCTTGCCTTTCACTTGAACTTTATTCTATTCAAGCATAAGTGATAATTTGAGTAAAAGTATCTGTATCTTCCTTGTCTGGGGGTATGTGCCACATATGATCAAACTCCAATAGCGGGGCCTGTGTGGCTTAGTCAGTTAAGCATCCAACTTAGGCTCAGGTCGTGACTTGGCACCCCATGCTAGGCTCTATGCTGATGTCTCTGTTTCTGTTTCTCCCTCTCTCTCTCTGCCCCTCCCCTGCCCGCACTCTGTCTGTCTCTCTCTGTCTCAAAAATAAACATTGAAAATTTTTATTAAAAAGTCCAATATCCCCCAGATAAGATAAACAGGTACTCCTTTCTGTGAACCAACCATTCCCCAAATCCCATTGTGAGGAGCTGTTTCCTGGGACTTCTCTTTATACAACTACTTCTGTTAGGGTTCCACCAAGAAAAAATGTCTCATTCATACGGAATAAATGGGGAAAATATAATGTACAAGGCTGTAGGCACTATTAAAACACCAAGGATGTTAAAGTATCCAGGACTTGCAACTACAGGATGCTATTACTATCCCTAAAACTGATAGGTAAAAGGAGGGAACAGGACCATAAATCAGAGAAAGAGCTATAGTAATAGAAGGAGGCTACCAACAAGAGCTAAGAGCTTTGGTGAGGAAATGCAGTAATTGGTGACACAAAGTTCAGAAAGGAGGAAGCTGAAGGAATACCCTGGTTTCACTCTTCATGTCCTCCACATCTGGGCAATAGCCTCCATTAGCTACACCCAAGCAAAGCCAAAGGGCCCAGCCACTGGTTAATACAGTCCATGAAGTTCAGTTTTACAGGGCACAGAGCAGAGTTGACAGAATGAAAATTAGATGTGGAAAGACAATTAGAGAATAGCTATCCAACAGTTTAACATTCTCCCATCAGTGGATATCTGGGTTTTACCAAATGTTTGTTTTTACAAAGTAATAACAAATATTGTTATATATATTCTTATATATATGTCCAAGTGGTTCCAAAGGATAGGTAATGAGAAATGGAGTTTCTAGGAAACGTTTTATGCACAGTTTCATTTTTAATATATACTATTGTGTTCCTTTACCACATGGAAGTCCTATAACCACAACTATTTAATTGATGAACAGGAAGAATACATTCAGTTATTTAGTCATATGAGAGACTTATCAATTAGGACAAAGGATAAATTACATTAATAATGCACAGAGCTTATTGATGCCTTCCTTTCTACTGGGTTGGTGGACTCGTGACCCATGAGGAGTGGAACTACCAGATGAGAGGAGAATTGGGTGTTATCATTATAGGGCTTGGATCCTTTATGAACCCAGAAAAATGTATCAACATCTTAGCCAATAGGCCTACATTCTAATTGCCATATCACCTGGACCTTGTTTCCAGATTTTAAGATGAATCTTTGTGCCACAATGCTGAGGAAATTTCTACATATGTCCATATATGGGCTTTCAGCCTAGAGAATCTATTTAATTTGAATTTCCATAATTAATAATGAAGTTTGGTATTATTCATAATGTTTATTTATTTTAAGCTGTTTAAATATTTTAAAATGTGAGCTGCTTCTATGTTTTATATATCAAATACTTATATCATTTAGGGTCACACCAGGAGAAAATGCCATATTAAAATGGAGTAAATGAGGACATTTTAATTTAAAAATGCTTTGTAAATAAGACCTAATCTGACTCTAGATTTTTCCCGCAGGCGTCTCTTAAAAGATCCGAAGTGGTCTCTGTGTCTCAGCTCATTTATAAAACACTGGCACAAGTCAGAATCATGAAACTGATGAAATCAAGATCTTAAGGATCATTGATAGTGGGATCCAGTCTGTCAGAAATGGATTCTATCAAAACCTGATTGGAACCAGTTTACCACCTTGTTGATTTCCTCATTAATAAGTTATATAAATAAGTAACACATATCACTTTATAGGAGTTCTATTTTTAACTTTTTAAAAATTTTACTTTGACTGCTCTCAAGGTCCCATCAATATATCCAAGTGGACTCACTTTCTGGAGCCAATGAAGTGTTTCCCAAGGAATGCCCCTCATGGGATGGATAAGCCAGGTATGACTCTTGGTTTGCATAATAAATCCCAACCAGCACTAAAACATACCTTCACTGACACTCTGATCTTTATTTTGTTCTGCTTTGGTAGTCTTTTGTTTATTTATTTTTGGTTCTTGGACAAATTTGATTCCAATCCTGGTTTGCATAGGAGTGATAGATTGTTTTTTGTTGTTTGCAACAGAGAATGTGCATTTGGTTTCATGATCTGATCATTTGGTAATCTCTACTGGTATGATAAGGACCTATTCTCTACCAGATGACAGATGAAAGATAAAATTTGGTTTGTTAGTTGCCCTTTTTTTTTTAATCTGTTGGCCTTCATTTTCTTCAATATGTTTGTCTTATTTCCATTAGATGAAGAAATTGTCTCATTTCCATTGGAAATAGAATAAAAGTTCTATTATATATCTAGTATGAGATTTTATGTATCAATCTATGCTTTTAATTTTTTGGTAAACCTAAGCGTTGATCAGTAGCTGAAATTCTAAAACTATTGTAATAGTGCCTAATTTAAACCAGTTTTTCCCACTTAAACTACTGTCAGACTCTGGGTTTGGTTTGGTTTTTTGTGGGGGTTTATTTTGCTTGTTTGTTTGTTTGGGGGGGTTGTTTTGTTTGTTAATAGAGTATTGTCTGTGAAACAATTACTTAAGTTAAAGTCATAAAATAGATGATTAAGACTATGTGAGAAGTGGTACCTGGGTGGCTTGGTTGGTTGAGCGTCTGACTTCAGCCTGGGTCATGATATTATGGTTTGTGGGTTCAAGCCCCACATCAGGCTCTGTGCTGACAGCTCAGAACCTGGAGCTTGCTTCGGATTCTGTGTCCTATTCTCTCTCTGCCCTTTCCCACTTGTGCCCTGCCTCTCTCTGTCTCCCAAAATTAAATAAATGTAAAAAAAATTTTCTTAAAGACTGTATGAGAGGTATGGGGTGTCTGGATGGCTCAGTTGGTTAAACATCTTACTCCTGATTTAGGCTCAGGTCATAATCTCATGGTTCATAAGATCAAACCCCACATCAGGCTCTGCACTGACAGCATGAAGCCTGCTTGCAATTATCTCTCTCTGTCTCTCTCTGCCCCTACCATGCTTGCACACTCTCTCTCTCTCAAAATAAATAAACATTTTTTAAACAACTGTATGAGATGGGGAGCCTGGGTGGCTCAGTTGGTTAAGCGTCCGGCTTCGGCTCAGGTCATGATCTCATGCTTCGTGGGTTCAAGCCATGCGTCAGGCTCTGTGCTGACAGTTAGCTCAGAGCCTGGAGCCTGCTTCAGATTCTGTATCTCCCTCTCTCTCTGACCCTCCCCTACTCACATGCTCTCTCTCTCTCTCTCTCAAAAATGAATTAAAAAAACATTTTAAAATAATTTTTAAAAAACTGTATGAGAAGTAATTATAGGCAAAATATACGGTTGACTTTGCAAGGTAATAGGATATGGTTTTATTTATGCAGGGGGAAGAGGATGAATAAATTTATTCTAAGATAAATATCTGGTTATTCCATAACTTGAAAGAGGAAGACACAACCCAATGTAGATAAAAAACTGTAGAAGATTCAGGAAGTAAATTCTATTTGCCTTAGTTTCATATATCTTTTTAAATAATGAGACTGGAAATAAACAATGATATATGTTAATTTTTATGCACTTTGCAAAGCTCAGCTTTAATTGGTTTGTTTTTTAAAACAGGAATGCTTTATGACCATTATATTGAAAAAAGACTAGATTTGGTTTTCTCTCTGTTACAATGACTTGACAAAATTCTCTTGGTATATTCATTCTATTCTTGACTAAAAGCAGTAAATATTATTTACCTTCTGTGTAATCTTCCAAGTTAGCAGAGTTCCTTTGGCTCATAATAATAACTTTTTGTGTCTTATTTTTTATTTTTTTCAAATTTTTATTTAAACTCTAGTTAGTTAACATGTATGATAAAATTGGTGTTAGGGGTAGAATTTAGTGATTCATCACTTACTTATAACACCCAGTGCTCAACATGACAAGTGTCCACCTTGATTCCCAACACCCATTTAGCCCATTTCCTACCCACTTTCCTCCATCAATCCTCAGTTTGTTCTCTAAAGTTAAGAGTCTCTTATGGTTTCCTTCCTTTCTCTTTTTTTGTCCTTTCCCCTATATTTATGTGTTTTGTTTCTTAAATTCTACAAATGAGTGAAATCATATGGTATTTGCCTTTCTCTGATTTTTGTAACTTATGCTGACTTTATATGCTCCATTACTTTTAAAAATATAGTTAGTTGCCAATTAAAGAGATCAAATTCTTTCTACTGATTATTTTAAATATATTTTCATTCTGATTAATAAATAGCTATGCTACAACCATTCTCATTCAAGAAGTTATACTACCTATCCCACTGTTCTGAGCTGTTTTGTGTCCACCAAATATGTAGGTTGAAAGCCTAACCCCAAATACCTGTGAATGTGACTGTGTTTGGAAATAGTCCCTGCAGATATAGTCAAGTTAAGATGAAGTTATACTAAATAAAAGTGGATTGGGAAATAATTCCCCTGTTCTGAAGGCCTTAAAGAAGGATGCTTCTTATATTTCTAAAAATTACTTCATATAAATCTTATTCCTTAGGAATTTAGATTTGAGATTACTATAATCGTTAGTTTAAAAATACTTCCTATGTAACTCTCTCTTTTCAAAAATGAATGTTTCTCCCTCCTGAGTAAAAGATAAAAATGGACTCAGTATCA